>PNEQ01129354.1:0-213941 GCA_003012365.1 Medauroidea extradentata
GTGACGAGTATTGGATTGCGACGACTGCTCAAGGGCGTCCAGCGAGTGGGACCACAGCAAGTAGTAGGAAGAAGGTGATTCTAGGCCAGAAAGATTCTTCGTTATTATTTCTTTGGGTCCACCATTGTGAGTGACTACTAACCTTTCTATAGACAGAGAACTTGTGTAGATGTATTTTTTTTATCCTTTATGTAAATAGCAGTTATTTCTTCTGTTTGCCATTTATTGTGATAAATATTTATAGACATAGATTTTTTTGTATATACAGTTGTAAATAAACTAGATTAGCTTTATTTTCTTTATTTTATCAAAGACCTCCATCCCCAAACGTACCTAGCCCACAAGCTTGTAACATTACAATTAGAATTGATTGGTTTGTGGACATGCCATTCCTTATGTTTTGTTATCAAACCTGTGTTGAATATTCCGTTGGTTTTAACTTGTGCTGTGTTGTCTATTGTCTTGTGTTTGTGGACCACGGTTCATTGTTTTTGTGTATTATCAATTTTTTCATATTGGGAATCTGGTTCTATATTTGTGTCTATCTTTTGTGTCTGGGTGCTGTGTCGATATTCGACTGAATTCTGTCTCTAGAATTAATTGTTGGCTTATATAACAGTTACTTTGAAAAAAAACTGACAGGATTCCTCTGGGATTGCTTTTTTTCTATTTTTGTGTGTGTTTTATATTTGTTTTTTCTTGTTGTTTTCGTACTTTGTCATTCATCACAGTTTTGATCAGCAAAACATGAGCAATGGCGTATGTCCACAAACCTATACATTGTAATTGTAAACTCCCATTGCAACCAACATTTAAAAATATTTACTATTACAGTTCCATTCCTTGCAAATAAGGGAAGGGAATGATACTGAGATTTTTTACTAGGATTATGCATTATATTTTGAGGTTTCTTCACAATTCACAAAACATGCAGACAAATGAATTGTGTAGGAACCTACACGTTACGTAAAGTAAACCAAAGCCATCAATAAAAAGATACATATTTTAGTAAAATTTCTGTTTTTTAGTGGCCAAGTACTAAATTATCTAAACGACAGTGTGACTGGAAATAAATAATCTTCTCCTACAGTCACCTCCAACGCCTCTGGATACATTTAAACATAAATATTTTATTACATCTTTGCCTAGTTGAAGCAGATGTTTCAGCATATATGTTCAAGGAAAGCTGTTTAAAGTATTTTCCTTTTCCTTTTTTTCCGTTTCATTTTGTGAAATCTTCGCTGTATATCACTCCCCAAACTACTAAAATATGTTGTTGACAAATATTTCTTTTACTGCTGTAAATGTTTGTGTTAATTCATCAACAGTGAGAGGGAGAGGTTTGTCTGTACCGTTTGTTTCACTTATTCCACACATATATATATATATATATTTCAGACCTGTGTCAGAATAATTTTCGTCTGTTCCGTTTGAACTGTCCAGCACAGAAATTACGCCTAAACGCTGTAAATATACTTTTTTTAAACTTAGGTGATACCATAACAATATTATTGTATTATAGTGTTAAGTTGTAATTAACATAAAATAATTAACTATTAATTAAAGATAGAATATCATACGCTGTGACGCACACAAGATTTGCGTTTAAGAAGATCCAAATAAATTCATTGCGCGTAGAAATATTGTTTCTGTAATGCTTATACATTCTATGCTAATTTTTCATTTTACGAATATAGACTAACTTTATTTCTTTTTATGTTTAACTATACGCTAGATCACACATACACACACACACACATACATATATATATATATACATATAAACAGATTTCAATAAAGAGTCGGGTGATAGAGGGATCTACCAAATAAACCAAGTTTGTATAATCCGAATCTCAACCGTCTAAAATTTATGACATTTTAAAGAAGATTTGGCTGTTTTCTCCCTAGAGCTTAGTATTTACTGATGGTGGAAGACGAAGATAAACGAATTACATCATCTACACCCTTACGTATTTGTTGCTTCATATTCAAAGCAGCCTCCTATCATAGCGAACTGGGTGTGATTCCTGAGAAGTCTCACAGGCAGATTTTCTGCAGTGAGGAAATTGTGACTAATACATATACGAAGACGGACTGGAAGGTGGGGTTCTGTCGTGTACACCTGTTTCCCATTCCAATACCACTCCATGCTCACATTATTCACCTTAATGGGTGTTGAATTTGAGAGTATTATGGCCTTTTAACAATGAGGTATTAAGAGCCGATGAGGGTGACATGAGGTGAAGGACAACACAACAAACATGCCCGGGCCCAGATGCAAACCGGAGACCCCTCGCACCGCAGACCGGCGCTTTACCGACTGCGCTAGGGGGCCGGCGAATCCATTGGCTTACAGGACATTGCTGTCAAGAGCATCTGGAACCGGGCATGTTAAATTATTTTGCATAATGTTTACATAATAGACACAAAAATTCTGTATTAAAATTTTTGAACTAAGTCAACAATTACACAAGAAAATTTACAGGTAACGAGGTTTTCACTGATATTTTTACAATTCGTGAAACATTTGACTGCAAATGGAATCACACGGAAAAACCTACCGTTAGAGTAGTAGTAAGTCTACGAACAATTTAGAGACGTAGAATTTGGCCTTGATATATTATTACACATACTTTGTAATGTAAATTTTGTTGATGGATTAGTAAATTATAAACAATGATTTTAACTAAAAGTTGTTTAATGTATACGCAAACTTAAAATGTAGTTTTTTAAAGCAAACAAAGTAAATTGGGGAAATATGTATCCTTTATGTTTTTCGATTTTCACTTCACTAGAGAGATAGCATTTTAGCACAAAATAATATAACGTAAATATTTATATTAATAGCCTGCCTCTGTGAAATAGCTCAGTGAAAGTAGTATTATTACCTAATCAGAAAACGTTTTTAAAATGTTAATAACTCTATTGTTGAATTTAACAACACTTTTTTCACGTGTTTCGTATGTATAATTTTTTAACACACTTGATCTTATTATTGCATACACCAAAGTATGTTTGCTATAAATGTTTGGCTACTAAGGAAAAATATTTAGGAACTACACAACAGCAAAAATGTAAAAAAGAACTATCACTAATGTATGTACGTATATATTGACTACATGATTTTAGTCTTCGCTAATTTGTTAGTCATTTTGCAATTTACAGCGAGGTACTTATTACTTCTGTACGTTTCTGTTGTTTTAAGAAATGATTTTTCGCGTTCGTAAATTGAAGAAAATTCGTTGCTGGAAGCAGACAGAATATCTACTGAAATGTATCGCCCTACCCATTGACAATTATTAAAGTCCGTAAAATTATTATTTTATCTTATTTGTCATGTAGATTTATTACACTTTTTAAGTACTGGAATATATTTACACAAAGTTCTCCGTTAATAATGTTGTAATCACTAAGTCAAATGAATAATTTCTTTAGAAAGGTACGATGAAATTCGGTCGAAAAGATGTGTCGAAGACTGGTTTATTGTAAATAAATAGTGATGACACCTGGCCATGGCCGTTGCCGTTACCTGCAAGTTTATCGCGAGTATTGTTCTAAAATCAGGTTTGGTGTTCATATTTTGCTCATGAATTTTAATTTAAGCTGTAAAATATCATTCGCAGTAAAATATTGTACAATATTAACTATAATTTCCTATTCCGTGATGTACGCACTAAAAGAATTTTAAATAACACTGTAAAATATCATTCGCAATAAAATATTGTGCAATATGAACAGTAATTTACTATTTCGTGATGTACGCACTAATGGGCATGTGGGTATAACTTTTTACAGATTGTGTTTGCAGGATTGCGTGACCGTGGTACGCTTCCCAGCGTAAATGTTGTATCTGAACGTCCCGTACAACAAGCTCTTAATGAAGTTGAGAACAATCTTCAGGTACATGAACGCAGCCAAACAACTAGCTCGAGACGAATTACTGCTCAACTTCATATTCCACAAACAAGAGTGATACGTGCAGTACACGAGCAGGGTCTGTATCCATATCATCGGCAGAGTGTACAACATCTGCATGAATGAGATGATCTCCACCGGCAAGAATTCTGTCAGTGGATCATTGCCAATGATTGATTAATTCCACGTATTTTATTCATGGTAAGTCAACATTTACCCGCAACGGAATCAACAACACACGCAACTCTCACGTATGGGCAGACGAAAATCTACACCCTACTGTAGAATGGAATTTTCAACGACGGTTCTCAGTTAACTTGTTGTTACGGTATTATTGATGACCAACTCATCGGTCCAGTAGTTTTAGATAACGTCTTATTCGAGTACGGTGCCTTGATTTTCTTCGAAACGTGTTACCAGAATACTTGGAGGATATCCCTTTTGCAACAAGAGCTCTTACTTACTTTCAGCAAATACCATAGAGACTAATACCGGACAGGTCTATGCGAACACTAAGAGATAGCTTGTGAAAAATAACCTAGTGGTATGAGGTGAAACTAACACATAATTTGATATTATTTTTGTATAATTGTTGTTGTATTTTATTATTTAACACGCATTATTTAATTTTTATGTATTTATCGTACTGCTAGTTATTTATTTTCTCCCTGCGACGAAAGTATTTTCTCCATTGATAAATTTTTTCTAGAATTTTTTTTATGTTGGAAGCGTACATATGAAATCAATTGAATGTAGGGTGCTGTTCTCTGGTGGTTTGACGTGATAACACAATCAGAATTCTCGCCAAATCACTCTAGCTGTCTGGTATTGGTACATAGTGTATTTTCTTTCAACAAGACGGAGCTCCTGCACATTCTGTCGGCCAGTGTCACAGTACCTTAAAGAAACGTATCCTGGGCGTTGGATCGGTCGCCATGAAGTCATTTCTCGGCCACCAAGGTCACCTGATCTTACTCCATTGGATTACTGCGTGTGGGTTGGCTTAAAAGCGAAGTCTATACGCACAGGGTGGACACGAGGTAGGAACTTCTCACTCGTATTCACCGCGCTTGTGCTGAAGTTAAGCAATGTACTAATGAGCTCAGATCGGCAACACAGCAGCTGCCTATAAGAGCAGAAAAATGCATTGAAGTTGGCGGTGGAGTGTTTGAAAATGTTTTGTGAGGAAATTTGCACAATTTAACAAAACATACGATAACAGCATCGTGATTTACCGTCACCTGCACATTTCCCGTTCCTTGTTGTTATGACTAGGTTTCTCTGCAACGGTTCAGAACAGGGCAAATGTTTATTAGCAACATTTTGTTCAGAATCACCGTTAGTACTATCACCCTTCAAAGCATGTACTTTTTCTTCCGGTTCATCCTGTATATGACAATTGTCATACTTGAAGGAACGTTGACTTTATGAACACAAATTCGTAAAACGGAGTTCGCTCTGGTTCAAACCTTTTGAAATTTCAAATGAAAATTAATTTCTAAAATGTATAAAATTTCAAGCTTTTGAATTTTTCGAATTTCTGTGTCATTACATGTTCATGCTTAAATAATGTAAGGAACTAAGTGTCCATGTCTGAGTTGCCATAGTAACCGAGAATGTTCTGGCCAATAGGAGCAAAAACACAAATAAAGGATGGTCTGCAGACAGCCTTGCAAGAAAATTAGGGGTAAAAGTAGTGTAGGAGAAGTTGGTGGTACAATTGACGAGATTGTGTAACTGCATGTCCGTTCCCTTGTCTCCTGCCAAAAAGCGAAGGAAACTATTCGACACCAAGACACTCTAGAAGACGACGAATAATACACACATGATTATCAGACAACGAGCGAAACAATGGAAATTTCCATGAAATTCGAGGAAATTACGAGGGAGAAGAGAAGTCACTCTGAAACAAATGACACAATAAAAACAAGCTGGTAGGAGGATGCTTCCGAAATTATAACGGCTGAAATAAACACATAAAATATCTGTCAATATTATGTCATCAATACAAACGTCACAGCTAAGTCAAGATCAAAAATAATATGGCCAACATCCAACATCAAAACCAAATGGCTGCCAAGACATAATCTATCATGGCGGATCCTGCTCATTTGCTTACAGCCAAGTGCACGTGTGCCGGATGAGTCCAACACCTACAAATTATGTTGCTTTACTTGATTTTTTTAATGCACAGTCCTGGATTTATCGTTGGGTCGGTGAATGGTTTCACTCATGAAATAATGATTTTGATGTAACAGTTGATTTCAAATTAGTTTTTAAGTAGTATTTACTGTCCAGTCATCTTCTTTGTTCTGAAAAACGATGACTACATGGTATAATGAAGATTCTTGCAAAATATATATTTGTATTTTGTGGACTAAAAGTTGTGGATTTGTTCAGGCACTGATCTATGACTTTGTTTAGGAAGGGATTCACAAGAATATTTTTTTTTCTAGATTGTCAACGATTATCGAGTGTTTACTGTAGCATAAATTTTCGGCTTGGAAAGTTGTGGTGAGGGTTTTTCTAGAGTTTGCGCTGACTTTTGGTTTGGAGTAAAATTTAGGTTTTGGCCTGTGTAAAATTGTGTTCAGTATAATATATAACAATGTTGTGTTCTTTCTTTGATATTAATCCTGGAGGTAGGAACCTTTCAACCCAGTGGTATCGTTCTAGCACTTGAACTGTATTATCGACACTGGTGGTTCAGAAAACGGTAGAAATCTTCCAGATTCACTTGTTCATGTTTCCAGAATGCATCCATAATGAAACGTAACTTCCCATTACCAATCAGTACCAATCCACACTATGTGGAGCGACAGTTAAATAATTGTAACATCCATAAAATAAACTGACAACCTGATCAGATGGAATTTATTAATTTAATAACCTATCAGGGCATAAAATAGATAGTGAACAACGTAAGAAACCATTATAAAGAATAATATTGTTGGTAGTTGTAGAAACCACGGCAACACTAGCAGTGGGCCCATATTGATAAGTGTACATTCAAAATACAAATTGAGTTAAGTTGGAATAGCATAGCTCAGCTCCGAAAACAAAACAAAAAAAAAAAAAAACTTACATGCAGGGTATCCGTAAGTGTAAATATTAGACTTTTTAAAAGGAAAGGCAAGAGAGAAATTATTGTTTTTTAACAACTAGTTAACTAGCAGAGAGGCATTGAGACTAAAATTGAGTAATATATCGCTGGTACAGAGCATTATAAATTGTCATCCAAACTCAAGTTGTTTTTCTACTGCGTTCGCTGCGTCGTGAAGTTGTTATTCTCGACGATAAGCAGGCCCTCTTCTGGTCTTTGTATTTCTCGTATACTGTAGGGTTCTGTGCCTTAACAGGTCAACCGGGTAGCCTTATCATGCCCTGTTACTCAAATATATATTTTGAACGGATTCCACTACGTCGTCGATGCACACAATATTTCTGTCCAAGATGGCCATAATAATAACGCCTCCCTAAAACTAAAACTCTTTCAAAACCCTGAAAAATACATTACAACAAAAGCATATTAAAAATATCAGCCAATGAAAATTCGTCTCTCTAGTGTTACCGAAGGTGTAAATATCTCGTTGTCTCCAGCAACACATAAGTTAAATATAGCTCTTGACAAACACAAACCTTCAAGACATAGAGAAAATATAACTTTGGAAGTACGTATAAATCTGCAGCTAAAGAAAAATACCATGGTTTACCAGAAATATTAATTAAATATTGGCCACACTCTTAAAAGAAAAATATTCAATGAAAAATAAGCGAACATTTTGTTATTAAAATCGCATAGTTAGCTTGTGCAATTAAAATAAATAAATATTAATTAATTACGCTAGCACTAATCTTATAACACATTAAAACGGCAAAATCGTCATTTGTCACAATAACAAAAACCGGTTTTAAGTTGAATGTCAGTCCTTCTTAGTGCCTATTGCTCTAATTTCTCCACGAAAATATTATAATTAAAGAGCAAATCGGGGAATCTACTGCACAGATATCAATTTGTTTACGAAATTTGTTTGTGATTCGTAAATATCTTGTTGACACAGAGCGTGGTGATTTCCATTATGCTGCAATAGATTTTGTAGTTATTTCGTGCAGTGTGGTGTCAATTTCTAGATTTATCTTAATGATAGAGAATATCTCGTTGTACATTAGCATTAGTAAACATGCTGTACGTATCAAAGTTAACAGTTTTCAACTCCGAGCAGTTTCTAATGATTTCGAAATTTAAGTAACATGAAAATAATTTTTAATGAAAGATGGGGTCTGGCTTGCGAGACATTCAACAATTGCTAACGGAAAACAATACAAGTTTAGGCATGGAGTGTTGCAGGAAATGGTATGAACCCTAAAGGCAGATTATGTTCATGAATTTCCAGCTGGCCGAAAATGTGGTGTTAGTGCTTACTTTGTTTTCATCGCAAAAAATGCTGGAATCACAATAAAGCAACGGACGCAATGCGAAAAGGTGAAAAGAATAACAAAAGGTGTCTGCTAATCAGCGTCGATATTTCTGTGACGTCAGCGCAATAAAATATGCTGATTTGTGTTTAAATGATTTATTTCGTTTCACACACTCGACGAGTTATTGAGATTAATGCATCATTTTGATTGTTTAAGGTACAGTACTATTTGCGTTCAAGAGCACTCGGGTGTTTGTCGAAATAAATGTACTTGTAAGATCAGGTAGTTCATTGTACAATCAGCACAACAGTGACACGCCGTTTCTGTTATAAAATATAACAATTTCAGAATTGGATTTTTAGGTTTTCATAGCTCTCAGCTCGCCAGGAGTAGTTTTAGCTTATTGTGACTCAGCTGATGTGTTTACTGTTCCCAAGTACGAACGCAGTTCTGCAACACTGGTGTATATTTAAAGTGTTAAGGTTTTCCTGCTAATTTGTTGAATAAATATGGTTTTTGATCTCGTCATAGGGCCTATAGGTAAACCTATTTTTAATGTCTGAAATTTATTTAAATGGAAAATAAATTGTATTTAATAGTTGAGAAATTTTTTCAACTCATTGACTTTATTTTAATAAATTCCTAACTAATTGTATTTAACACTTTATAACGCTGGCAATATTATTATAATGTACAAGTCGTATTTAACATTGTAGTTTAAGCCTTTATGGCCAATTATTTTTTATGGCAAACCCGTTATAAAGTAAATTAATTGTAAACAGAAGTTAACATAACTGTTTGGTTTGCAAATCAACCTTAAGTTATTAGCGATTTCAGTGGCATGACATAGATGATGTTGAAGGCTTTCGGTGTGAAAGGAACAGGAAGCGGTATCTGGTGTTCAAATCTGACTCGGTTTTTAGGCAAATCCGTCTACTGTTGGTCTTCGATACATTCGCGAACATTTTTGTTACGTTAGTAGGTATATTTTACGAGAAAAGATACGGTGGATTTTGGTATAGAATATAAAACTATATGAAGGGTACAGGTGAAGAACAATGAATGTCCAAATTTACTAGTTCCCAGCAAAATGCAATTGACAGTTCAAACTATTGTATGTTGTACCTGGATGGGTGAATTCAATACCTCGTTATCTATGACACTCATAAATATTACTTTTCATGCTTTGGAAAGGAAAATATACTGGTGTTTCTGTACGGTTTGGTACAAAAACGTAATTTTTTGTGGAAAATGGACATTAATTTTCCCTCCCCTGTACCATTTATACATGTTATTAGAAATTACTAAGTGCATTTATGTGAGACATAAAATATAAGAACGCGAAATTTTTCTTTCCTTTACAATAACTGCAACATATTTTAATGATAATTCAATAACACGTTAGTAACAACGAATTGTTTATGTTTTCCGTAGTAACACGTCAACGGCAGCATGCGCACATTTCAAAATGTTATTTTCCCAATACTGTACGTAATTTGCGTGCCGAGTGAGATTGTTTGAAGCAGGTGCTAGACTGCTACGTAGATACGCTCGGACGCAACAGCAGAACTGTGTTTTGACTGCGGGAGACGGGAATGTGAGGACAGCTGGGAAGCAAACAACTTTCCCCGCTATCCCCTCTCCTCTTAGTCACGTAGTCGGAAAGTAGGGTTGGTAAGAACCAGTATTTCTCACTAACAACAATACCTTTTACTTTCTTCGACGATCCCTACTGCAAATGTATATCACTAAATACCAGTTCTCTTACATAACCTATATTAGTTTCTGTACAATTTTTTCCTCTTTCTTTTGTACGGACACAAACCGACATGCCGAACTGTTTCTTTCCTTCGGAAAGTATTCTAAAAATATATAAAACCATGTTTGATTTAATGTTTATTACTGTAAAATGGCTTACTTGCGTTTGTCCATTATTCAACTGCAAGGACGTAATGTAGTATGAAATTTATAGTAAGGAGCCCAAACTCTTTAACAAAACACACATAAAAAAGTTTTAATGCAGATTATAATAAAATTAAAAAAAAAGAACGTATTTTATTCACATATTATTTTAATGTGAATGTTTTGCATAATCGTGTACCAATATATTGCAGTAAGAAAAAAGGAGTTATTATAATTTCGCATAAAAATATGTATATATTCAAGAGAATAGTAAACGTTTGACTGCGGCGTCAATAAAAGACCACTGATAAATTAAATATAATGCGATAGGTGCAGAAAACTGCGGTGGTCTGTGCACTTATTTAATGGGTGCACTCTAAAAAATTGCTTGTAAATTTACCAGACGTGTGTATAGGAGCGCTAAGAAAGTAGGTACAGTAGAATAGTTTCCCAGACGTACATGTTAACACTCCTAAACCTAATTATGAAACAGTCAAATGCATACTAAAGTTACCAGACTTGTATTGTAACATTTGTAAAAGTTTTCATATTTAAAAGACGGAAGTATGGTAACCATCCCATACTGCGTCTGGGATAATAACTTCCTAATCATTTTAGGAAGTTTTTTTTTACAGTGTGGCTTTTAAAATAGTATTCGCTTGTGTCATAGATTCCGAACTTAAGAAGTATTCATAGCGTACTACCATTTCTATTTTTACATGAATTTTTTCTATTTTGAGATGTTTTGCGTAAAAGTTAAATGCATGGAAACTGTACACAATCAATAATAGAAGCAAAATTACCGAAAACCGGTATTTACGTACAACTCTTGTTAACAACAGTAGCAGAATTTCACCCGAAATGTACTATCACGCACGTCTACTAGCTGTGTTTTCACAACAGTGTTGTTAAAACTGTTAGCATTGAAATAAAAGGAAAACAACATACACAAGCGCCTTACCTTGTTTTCGGCGTGTTGTTTGCGGCTGGCTGCTTGCTGTACCTGCTTGCGGCCAGAGAGGCAGTCAGTTTGCGTGTGGAGCCGCTCAGGGACGACCTTGTACATACTGAGCGAGGCAAGGATTGTGCAAGGAATCAAAGCAACCTTCCTGACGTCATTTGACACACCGGCTGTCCACTTCAGACAGTCTTCATCACCATTAGACCTAATCCTAAACGGTCACTTCAAAATGACTCTTTTGGGCAAGCAAAGGACTGAGTCGGGGAATGATGGAGTGGTCTATTTAGGACTGCTCACCTTCATTCTGTGAATGAACCTATACAATTTTTATTTGCATCTGAACGTATATTTTTAGCTTTAAATATCAGGAAGTCGATAACAATTGCGTAGACAGCGAGTACAGGCCCGGGTTGTTAAGAGTGCGTGGTAGATAAATAACGCTGAAAACATCAATTGATTTCTACGCTTGTTTCGAAGCCAATATAAATAAAATACTCAATGATAATCCTAGATAATGGTATTGGCCAACTTTATGAGTAAATATTTATCCAAAATTACTAATTCGTTACGCGTGATCTCTTGCGCAGCAGTTAAATGCACGAAGTTCCGGCGTCAGGGATTGTGCCTCAGAAGTTCGTAACACTGTAAACAATTTAGTTTAAAAAGTTTGCTAAAACTATTGTCTAGGATTGCTATTGTTAAATTTCCGCAAATTGGTTTAGAGAAAACTATAGTTATAAATTAATGCTTTTAATGTTAAATTAAGTACCACGCCCTCTTAAGGAAGGAGTAAACACGCTGTTGGCGACAGTTTCGTTCAGGCGCGTAAAGAGTAACGAATGCTTCCTGTAAAAAAAAAAAAAACAATACTTTTCTCTTCCCTCAAACTGACGTACTATTCGGAACTAACAATGTAAAATTTTTGCGCATGAAACTAAAATGTTTGCTCAGCACTAAAAAATTTCATTTTTTATGTATTGTAACGTGTTAACTTACTCTACGTTTACTGAAAATTTAGCGAAAAATATACAAGTTTTCCAAAGCAAATAACCTGCATAATACTGTTTTTAAAATTATTTAATTTAGGTGTTGTAGTATCTATGTTTAGTAAGTAAAATTTTAAAAAATAACCTACTAGTGTCAGGCAAATGTATCCACGGTGGTCGTGGTGTTGATCACTTGTTTCCCACATAGGCGGTCCGAGTTCGATCCTCGGTGGGTAAAGTCCAGGATTTTTCGCATGTGGGAAACATGATGGGCGTTGCCGTTGACAGGTGGGTTTTCTCAGGGAAATCCCGTTTACCATCTCCTTTCTCATTCCGTCACTATTCCACACCCATCTCACAACACCTCGATCATTCCTCGGGATAGAAGGTGCGAGACCTGCCTGGCTTATCGAGCAACCTGTGTATCAGGCGGTTTATACGCCAGGCGATATTTACTTCACCCTTACCAACAATTAGTGGCCTACTCCGCGGCGGCCGAGGGGTCAGACCACTCGCCTCCCACCTAGGCAATATAGGTTCGATTACATTTAATTTAATCCTCACAAATTAAACTAATTTCATTCAAAATACAATTTAATAATTCCAAACACTGTGTAATAATTTTATTACTATAAAGTCACATTCAATTTTTTACTCACGTACTAATTTTAAACTTATTGCTGATTTTTACTTTGTGTGCATCTGGTGCATTACGCTATGTTTTAACCTTTACTGCTTCGACGTTTGTTAATATCAAATATTACTTCTTACTAATTAATTGGTAATAATATGGGGTAGTTTTTCCAATGGCGGGTGATAATTTATGTAACACAGTATTATTTTTTTACCTCGTGCAAACTGGAGGCATCTTTCCGAACCAAACACAACTTTTGTGAAAGTGATATTTTACACCACGAAACTGTATTGTGACGTGAAATGTGTTTTTAAATGTGACGACACTAATAACCTTTGGTGTATACAAACTTCGTTCCACATGGACCATTTATATTTCCACCATTAGTAAATGTTTAGTTCAAGGTAGAGAACAGCCAAATTTTCTTTAAAAATTTATAATTTTTAGACGGTTGCGAATCGGACTATAAAAGTTAGGTTTATTTGGTAGGTCTTAGGCCCCTCTATCACCCACCTTTTTGTTGGCGTTTACTCCCGGGACATCCTGTATAAGTGTTAAAACAGCCAGAATAAATTTTTGATACATGTATTAATTTGCGTTTAACAAAATATTTTCGAAACCACTGCAAAACTAAAGAGCCAGGCCTTAAAGACACAAGCTAAAATACACAGGTCGTTTTGCGCGTACTATGCTGGATTATAATACATCGTTATGCAAAATTCATATACATGTCCACTGATTTACTTTATAGAAAAGCTTCGTGACGTAAAAATAGTACGTTAACCGATTCCTGTGCAATACAATGAATTTTTCGTAGACGTCTGCTATTTACATTTTGAACAGAGAAAAATATTCTGTGTGTGAAGTTACTACCACTATGAACACATTTTTTGCAGTGTTTTTTAAATAATGTTTCTAACGGACGGAAAATTAACTAACCAATTTCATAGTGACTATATGTTTCCCTTTGTAAATATTCGCTCATAATATTATTGTTTACATATTATCGCTCTGATAGGTTTATAGTAAAATATCTAGTTTAAATGTTGACAACAATACACATTTTTTTTTAATTCTTAGAATTCAAAAAAAGAAAAGTTCATTATTTTTAAGATGTAACAAATTTAATTGTTACAAATGCTAAACAAGTGAAAGATGTCAAAATCATTAAGAAAATAACGTAATCGTTTTAAAAGAATCACAGTTTTTAATGTTAACAGAGTTAGTAATTTACTTTATATTTAAGCTAGCGATTTTTTCTTTTATTAATTTTTTGCATTGGTTGAATACATATTTGACAATGTCGTATTGCATTGAACGTTTTATTATATGTAGGGCTTAATAGCTCTTTAAGAGGGCGCGACCTAACTTCAATTTTCTGGTACAGCAAAAATGAATGTAGAGGATGACAAAAATACATCATTAATTGCGACTTCACTGTTTAGCACTAAACTATAGCACAAACTTTTGGTCGAGCCGGTTTTAATATAAGGCTGTACGGCCTTGTTACGGAGTTTTGCAGTGATTTCGAAAATATTTTTTTTATTGCTACCTAACACTCATATCAAAATTTCGCTGCACAGTTTTGACACTTATATGTTATAATTTGTAGCTGATTTTTTTTGTAGAATTATACTGAAAGGTTTTTTAGATTTCATTACCCAAAGTACCACGTTTTTCGTCGTGAAAATAAGCAAAAATTAAGGAAATAATTTTTTTGGTGGCGATTGGTACATTATTTTAAAAAACGCGTCCACAGTATTGTGCATCATGTGATTGCACATTGACACAAATTTTTTCAAAACTTTTGATTAAAAAATATTTGAGTTATTGACACCAGTCTGAAAAAAACTCGAGGACAAGCCCTTTTTAAGGGCGCCAACAGCTTGGAATGGTTTTCCACGTAGGAGGCACAGACGCGAAACAACGATAAGAGCTACTAAGCCGAGAGCACTAATGTGTCACATCGCTCTTACGCGAAAGGCGCTTAATTCGCGCTCCTTGATTACATCGTACCTCTGGAATATTGGGCTCTAAGCAATGATCCTATTACTTTATTGCTAGAATGTATGTATGAAATACGCACTGTGGGACCATTAATTAGTATGGTATCAACTTGAGAGGTAAGTTTTGTGATACAGTAATGCGCAAAATAGATTTCTCAGCCATGTTAAGTGGAAAAGAAATAGCAAACCCAAGTGTATTACGCATTGAAATAACTTTATGACCATTATCTGAAATATACTTTCTATTCGTAGTTAGGTATATTGAGAACATGTTTAATAGTTTTGAAAATAAACTAAGAATTTTTATAACTCAGTACAACGCAGTTTAACAAGTCATGAGGGTTCTTCAACGGCACAGTCTCTTCCATAGAATGAACTGTATACGTATGTCATTAAATGACAAATTTTAGGACTTTTCGTTACTTTTACATGTGACAATGATAGAAAAACACAACATCGCGGTGCTTATACATAACGAAATGATAGCGGCTATCTCTCTTCTTTTGTACTGTAATGATGATGTGAAGGTAAATGTATGTGGTTGTGTAATGTGTACTAGAGATGATAGTGTGGAACGCTGGTATATGAAAACTAACTCAGATGCGTGTGACACAAGAAACCTTACGTCGACGTTAGCCACATTACACAAACACATATAGCACTTGAAAATAAAATATAAAAATTACCAGAAGACACTGAGACGGCCAAATCACTACACAAATAACACTCATTAAAAACTATTGGAATTAAGATAATCCTGATTTATTTAAGGTGAATTTGAATGAAAAGAAAATAGGTGCTATCTCAATACAAGCAGCTGTGGCATATAGTATGAAAAATTGCTCTCTCCACACATATCACTGACGTACTCAATACACTTCCCAAAAATATCAAAAATCACATACATCAATTACGTGTTCTGGAGTTACAAAATAAAATCAGTAGGTTCGAAATTCAGCTCAAAAACTAATGTGTTTGCTCGGCTAGTAAACCCAGTGGTAGGCATGAGATACTACACAAAGGACCACTGAATATGCTACAGGGTGACGTTTCAAAATTAAATTCAGTGTCGCAATTTGTTAGTAGAGGTTCCAAACAGTTTAGATAAAATTTAGACACTTCCTGAGGCAAATTTGGTCAAAATAAGTAGGGTGGAACAAAAATAGTTCAAACAGTCCCAAAGTCTTAAAACTTTTATAAGTTTTACACATTTTTCAGTTCAACAAAAATTGAGCCACAGAAGAGGGATAAAAAAATAGAGACAATAAGTGTCAGTCTTACAGTTCGTATCCCACGATGGCTTAATGCTCTCTACAAACTCTCAGAAAAAAAACTGGACAAAACACAGCCTCTTCTTAAAATGGCTTAATACTTTAAATAGTCTAGTTCCCTATTTTACGACTCGGCTCCCTCGAGTCCTCAAATTACGACGGCGGCAGGAACAGGCGTCACAGAAAATCGCCTACCGCATACGTCTCGCTCGCATGGGAGTCGGTAAGAAGCTAACAGCACGCCGCTGATAGCGTCACTTCAAACAATCATCAAAAAGGAATTTGAAAAAAATCTCTATGCTAGGAGCAAACAAACTCCGGTGACATTGGTTAAAATTCCTCAACTGTATATTCTGCTGAATACTTCAGTGCTTTCAGTCATTGCATAGCTAAAATTATAGCCATTAAAATTCCAAACAAATTTATGCTTATTAAAATTAAGTCAAATTTTGATCATCAGGTTAACAAAGACCTAAGGGGCTTTTATGGTTTAATAAAATTACTATAGTATTTCTCTGAAATTAAATGTCTTTATTCACTGATTAGTAACATTAACTTACACATTTCCATTACACAAAATAAATTAACAGAGTAAAACGAGAGTAAAAATAAAATGACATTGTCTTCGGTAATCTCATTACACTCTCTCTTTCTGTCGTCCTCTCTAAGTATGTAAATATTTTTAAATTTACATACATATGTGTACGTCCGCGTGTATATAGATGAATTTATTTATATACATACTTAAATACATGCATACTTTCACAGTATTACACACACAACACGTTAAAGTAGGTTCAGAAAATTTCAAAAACCTTTGAGTGTACTCTGCCAGTAAAACATTTGCGTAAATTATGTTAACTTGTACTAAGAGGTAAACGTATAGGCTTAAATTGTTTAAACCATTAGCTGTAATATTTTATTACTAAACGAAAGTTTTCTTTGTCACTAATTGGTCAGAAAAAACACTTGTGGTCTTTCAGAAGTTGTTAAAAATCCTTAAACGAATAACACTACTAATAAACGATGATATAATATAAACACGTTAAGTAATGAAAGGGAGGTATTTTTCAAAATTTAATTTTTGGGATGTTAGACCATAACTCGTTTGGAGTAGTACACATTCTCAGGAACTTGTGTTAGAGCCCCACATCTCTGGTTTTACATGTCGGTCACCAGTTCGCTATGGCAGGTCACGCGGTAATTTTAATGTGTCCAAGTTGGAAAAAATCATAGTTTTAAATTTATGTGAAATAATGTTAGTTTCGTAGATGTTACTTGCGAGTACGAAAAAATTTAGACTAACCAGTTTTCTTTTAATGACACGTCATAATCAAAATTTGCACACATTTAGTTTATATAAGATGCAAAAACCAATAAACACAAATAAATTGAAAAATTCACACTGAAACTATGTGTCACAGCCTTTATGTTTACATGTTTTAAAATACATTACAGAATATTTTTGTATTTAAAAAATCAGTAAAAAGGGAAAAAATACAAATTTTCAGAAGTTTTTTAAAATAAAAAATCAATTTGTAATGGAACTTTGAAACATTTCAAACAGTAGCCCTTAACAAGTCGCTGCAATGTGAATTTTTCAATTTATTTATTTTCATTGGTTTTGCAGCACATAAGAACTTAAAATGTGAAAATTTAAACTTTGTTGAGCCATAATGGGAAAACTGGCTGAGAAATTTAATTTTGTAAGAGAAAAATTTACTACCATGAACATAATCCATACAAATATAAAATTACGATTTTCCCTCTCGGATATTCGTAAGTAGGTTAGGAAGGGTACGTCTCACCTTCCCGCGATGCCCGGCTGCCCGTCACCGGCCCCTTCTTCTGGCTGTGCCCCTTTCTCACTTTCTAGCCTTCAAGCACCTCCCACCGTCCACCGCATTCTCTGCCCCTCAGAACCCTTCTGACTCGTTTCTTTTGCTTCCGCTTCTGTTATAGGATACTCAAAATTTTGTAACCCCTTTTGCCGTCAGAGATACTCAACATTCTTCTATTAACAACCAAATATTGTTCTTTCCAATATGTTATCATGCATTCCTAAACAGTGAATGACCTATTTTTATACCTGTTCCCAGCGATGAATTTATATCTTTTGTGGGTTATCTGATGTTATTTAATGTCCTGGAAGATTTTAACAGGCCATGAGATATGTTCACCTGAAATATACGCAAACTTGTAATAAAAATTGTTTTATGTGATTCGTTTGGAAGATATTATAAAATGAATATCAAAATATTACTCTATTAATAAATATAATGCTGCCAATGTTACTCAACCTTTACCCTTCCACATCCAAACACTCTCTCTTCCCAGTACGCTATCATGTGTTGCTAATCAGTGAAATATATATTTTTATGTACCCAAAAAGTTAACAGCCCATGTAATCTGTAGACCTGAAAAAAGTACATACAACGAGCAACAGAAAACGGTTGCCTTAAGCGTATTATTTGGAATACGTTGCATAAAGCACCATTTTACTACTATAACTAAAGAGTCAGTTAAAGTAGAATGATTGTTGCCACTCACACATTTTCTACTGGCGAGCAACAAACAATCGACATCCTCGTGCAATTTATTATATGGTTAAACCCGTAAATTAATATACGAACTTTCGCCTCCTACCAAGGCGATCCAGGTTCGATTCCCGGCGTGGTCAGTCACAGAATTTTCGCATGTGGAAATTGTGCCAGACGATGGCGCTGGTCGGCGTGTTATCACTGGGATCTCCCGTTTCCCACGCCAATTCACTCCGGCGCTGCTACATGCTCAAATTGTATCACCCCTCACCAGCGCTAAAGACCTAGATGTTAAGCGCTGACCAAATCTCTTAACTCACTCGATGTAATCCAGTCCAGGAACCTGCAGTGACTGAACGATTCTGACGGGGTTTGACGGTAATTAAGTGCATGTGGAAAACGTCACAGGTGTTTCAGTAGGCTGGTGGGTATTCTCGGAGCACTCAGGCTTCTTTCGACTTTCTCAATCTGTCACATTACCATTTCACACCATTACTTAGTAGACCGAGAGCTAGAGCTGGATTTATTTACCCTTGATTGCCAACAACGCAGCTTTCATTACCAAAATGCAGCTTTGATTTTTGGGAAGTGTACTACTCAAAATATACACATCATAGTAGAAATCAGTGTTGGGGGCATGAAATATAACGTCATCAAGGTAGTCGTCATGCTAATAGTTTCTTAATGGTATTATAAGCCCTGATACTCTTTACATGTTAATGGTAGGTAGTTAATATTTTTTAGTTTTTATTAAAGTTTATTTAATATTGTAAATATTAATTGTTTTAAAATTATATTTAGAGATTCATGCTATTAAATTTGATGCCAAAATTTCAAAAAGTAATACTTTTCCTCATGCATGATACTTAGAGATGATGGTTCATCACGAAAATGTTTTGTGCCAACATGCCCTTGAAAACACTATGGTTTCTTGCGACATGTATGATTGGGTGTTATATGTCTGACACAACGTATCTGTCTGCAGGCCAATAACATACATTATATATTGCAGCAGCGGGATTCTTACAGACTCAGTCAAATAGGATAACAGCTCCACGCACAAGCGAAAGCCAGTAATTTTTTTCATAGGCTGAATACATATTTGAACCCAGCAAATAGTCTAGTTTTCCCGCGACAAACCGTCATCTCTAATGATTCTAAATGTTACTAAACACTTATATTCTTAGGCATCTTTTTCATCACTGTCATCGTCATTGTCACTACTGCATGTATCATTATATTTTTCTTCCGTTTCTTTTTAAACTTGGAGGTATTCAGTGCATATAAGTCCTTCAAACCACTGAATGCTATAATGTCCATCACATAATGTTTCAAGGGATCAATCATTTTATGTGGATTTTGTTGATTAGCTCATTTTCATATGAATGCAACTGCATTGCTTCTTTTTAACTTTTCATGAATAGCTGCCCTTGATGGGGGAAGAAGTGTTGGATCAACACTTCGTATCTCCTTCAATGGCTTTTGTTGTTTTGTAGGAGCACATTTAATCTTAAATATATAATATCTTGCTAATGTGAGTGATTTTCAGATATACTGTCCGTGAAGGGAACAAATGTATTGCTCAGCACCAGTGAGCGAGTCGTTTTCATGATCGACTGTCACTCCCAAACATGCAAAAAATTTCACATGTGCTGCATCACTAGACATGACCCTGAAAGGTTTGACCTATCCTTGTCTTGAAAAAGCTACTCTAAAGTCTGTTCCAGTAAAAGCATGGGAACCAGGTAGAGCCATTGCCAAACCATCACCAAGTTCTTTTGCAACGTTTGTAATATATATTAACTGCCTTGTGTTCTTTGATGCTAGTCCACTATCCATCCACATATTGCAGTTCTGAAAGTGCCTATGATGATACACTAACAAAACAAGAATGTCTGAGTCATAGACTCAAACAACAATATTTGGTTTTAAGTTACATTGTGCTATGTGTTGGACATGTCAAACTATTCGCGTGTCTGCTTCTTGTTGACGACACTTCAGTTCAGGCACTTGTACACATGTCATAGCATTGTTTTGTGCTTGATATTGATAGCATGTATCTTCAATACCAACATACAGTATTCATTCACCCAGAACATTTTGATATCTATCTTTTTACCATTCATTGCAAATGAAAGTAAAGAGAGAGGACTTGAATGAAGTGTTATTATGGCCTCCTAAGGTTTCTTTGGAATTTTCTGTTCCGTTCCTGTCACTTTTATTTCTCCTGAGAAAGTTGCTCCACACCGTAGGTCATTCTCAATAGCATTAACGCTTGGAGTGTTATTCACGTAGCAAACAATGTTAATCTCTTTTACAAATTTGCAGCAAATGTTTTCCAATAGTCTGTATGCAACTTCTGCATACGTTTTGGGAAACTTCATGCGAAGAATCATTAACATTTCATCGTATATGACAGCATCGACATGCAATGGATTCTCTTTATCTGACATTTGACTCTCTTCTAATATGTGTATCAGCTTATTCTTATCGGTTTTGTTCATGGATCCTCACATTTGGCACAAAGTCAGGGGAACTGGTGTGAGTTGAACGTCAATCACCTTTTCAGTGTCCCATTTCTGAACTGCTGCAAGGTAAAGTATTCTCCCAAAGAGATCTCGTGTGCACTTCATAGCTTATAACTGTGTTTCACGTTTACCAGACTTTTTGTTGTAATGCTAGCACAGTTTTTGACGATATTTCAGCCAACTGGTTTCTCAATACTTTGAGGGTCCACAGCATATGTAGTTATGAATTTTTAAAATGCTGTTTTTCATATTTCGTCCATTCGTAGAATATCGTCTGCCACCTCAGTACTAACCACTTGACCAGTTAAAAGATTAAAAAGAGGATTATTGGACTCATTATTATGAAAAGGTTTTAAAAAGTTGTCCATGGTTTTCATGACTTCCAGAACATCCACATTATCTCTTTCGATCCTACACGCTTGAAGTTCTGCTTTCGTCTCTTTAACGTGTGATAATCCACTCAACTCAAACAAATGAGTTACAACTTTGCTTTTAATGGAACTTGTTTTCAGCCATCTTGCTGTTGAAGACTCAGAATTAGTAATAGCTGTGATACCTACAAATCTTGAAGCAGCAAATTTATATAAAGTTTGTTCTAGTACCATATCCACAGATACTCGAAAAAAATTAAAAATTTAAGCTCTTGATGGCTAGTCCTCCTACACATAGAACTTTTTTTAGCCCCGGGACAAGTCTCATTGATGTTAAGAAGCTTAAGGAGACACAATGTTATTCAACGAGTATAATTGTGTCTGTTGCATGCAAAGAAAATAGGACACATTTTCTCCATGGCTTGCATGTACATGTCAACATTACAAGTACTTTATGCTGTTCAGAAAAACCTGTAAACCTGCACAGAACCTACGTACTGTTGGAAATACTTCACTGTTTTACCGTGCAGGCCATTAATTTTTTTCTGCAAATACTGTGTACACTTCATGCAATTGCATTAGCTTATATGCACTCAGAATTTATTCCAGGGTGTCATCAGTCAAACTACTACTACACAATAGCACATGTTTTTTATCTTTTCCCAATTAAGGGGTCTGCCTTCATCACTATCTTGCACAAACTTCTGAAAAAGACTGGGTTGCAAAGCTTGTGATAGCAATATATGAAGACGTTTGCATTGGTTGAAATGCTTTCCTTTCAAGATTCCCTAGAGTGAGCCAGATGAAAGCACCCCACTTTTAGTCAGAATGTGCTATATTATATTCCCGAGCCATGATTAAATTAACCCAAAGCACCAAGAAAGGCTAGTTCTATATATGAAATGAGCCAAATCAAATGAAGATATTATCAAAACATGGGCTCTATTGATTTTGCATTAAGAGATCAGGTTTTGCTGTTGCCAGATCACAGGGAACAACCACAACTTCTTGTTCACATTCATGTGTAACTTGCTGCGATAGTTTTAGTGTTCCAAGAAAAACATCTGTCCTGGTTGGTGGTAAGGTAATGTTTTCCATGTACTCGATGGTTTGAGCAGGTAACAAGTCAAAATAAACTTTTAAGTTCCAACCTCTCCACATTGTTGTATTTTCACACCATTCAACTGAAAGCATCCAAATGAAATTGGTATCCAAACGTTCCTCAAGTCAACTGTTACAGGGCATTTAACTATAGAAGAGGAGAGAAAATATTCAAGCCTGGGTTTTTTTGGGTATTGTTCCAAAATTCTGAAAGAGGGCAGGAAGGTTCTTGACTTCCTTAGGGATTCTTTTGTGTCGTAAGTTAACTCCGTTGCTGCAGGAACTTCCTCCTTGTTTTGGAAACACATTCCAAGTGTATAACGCAGTGTATCTTCACCTGACAGAGTCTTCAAGTTTACATCATAATTGTCCCAGGCCAACCCAGTGAAAAGATTCGGGGCCTGTCGAATATTTTTACGTACTACACATATTTTTCCCTAAAAAATAAAGCAATTTATCTTTCAGCTTATTCTACAGTGTTTTAAGATATTGAATGCCCCAGACGATTTAATTTTTTCACACGTATTCTACTGCCTGTTATGCTTTTTACACCCAGTTCTAAGGACAAATGTTTTGCCGGCTTTATTCTTCCAGCACTCCAAGTATAAATTGCACCCTGAGTTTATAATAGTACTCTTATATCAACTCTAGCATTCGAGACAGGTTTTGATGAGCCACTTTAAAGGCTTGTGTAAAATAACTCCAAAATATGTGGACATTTTAACTCACTTAATATAACGTCTTCGACAGCAAGGGATTCTTCAACTTGGATTCTTGAACATCAGTAAGAATGATTCTCCAGAGATGCAATGCTACTTCTTCTACCTTAGACACAACAATAGAGGAACAGTCCATTGCAAGAGCAACTGCTTCAACAGATGAAATTTCGCACTAAACCTTGTCCATTGCTCACTTTGGTTGAATGGAGTTTATATCCAAAGACAGTTGAGAGTTTTTGTGTATCTTTGAGCAGTATATACTGAATTACGAAGGCCTTCCTCAAACAAATATGTACAGTCGGCCAATCATAAAATTTCGCCTCTCTACATGCCAGAATTCTAAGTCCCACTTCGGGTATCTTCGGCAGCGACAAGCTTCGCTCATCGAAATCACATCACATTCTAACGCTCCTCACGCAGGTTCAAATCTTGGTCCAGAAATTAAAGAACAATTTTTTTTTGTTTCGTACATCATTGCTGGTAATATCACTAATCACATAAATTAAAAAAGAAACATTAAATACTTAAAATTGTGTAAAAAAAGACATACATGTCACACTAAGCATGCCACGTTTTGTCAACAGACGTGTCAAAAAAATTTATGAGTTCTCTTCCTTGCTATAAATACTTTATACATTAAGAGACGCGGGTAAATAGAGACATTTTCTTCCAACTGACATAAATAAAAATAAATTATCATTAAGTAAATTAACGAAAAACTGAATTTCTAATGTGTATGCTCGTTTACGCCTCTAGTTGCACATTTAGTGCAGTGCTTTGTTTTACTTAGGTGCACAGCAAAAATAAATATGTTATTGTTTGCACGGGAACTGTTTGCACTTGCACAATTGTTAGAACATTTAAAAATGTTGCTTGAAAAAAATTATAATCGTTATTATTAGTAGTAAATATATGTGTCTGAATATTTGATATATATGGTTTCAATATAAATGTGTATTGATCAGAAATCCTCATTTAATCGCGAAGTAAATATTTACTGCAATGCAGAAAAAATGTGCCATAAACAGGATGACGTATGTGAGCCTAGAATAATAATAAACATAAAGAAAGTATCCTTAAAATAATAATAATTTGAGTCAACTCCAAATGTTTAACAATTGTGATTTTATAATTATTATTATTACTTTCAATATTCTTTCAACTACCTACCATTATTATTTGTGCATGTAGTGACATTTTTGAAGTAATATAATTTGTTTCGTGCAAACAAGAAAATTGCTATAAATGTCCATTATTTGTGAAGTATTCTTGATTATTGAAAAACAATTGTGGACATACGCCATTGCAACAAATGGTGTCTCACAGAAAACCAGAAACTGCAAATAGAATCACAGATACATAGAACTAACCAAACATTACTTTCGTCAACTGGAAAACAAAGGAATTAAGTGACAAATAACAGTAAAACAATGTGGACAAAAAATCAATTTTTCGACACAAATGAAAACACAGGCACTGAGAAACCAACCAACAGAAATTGTCGTCGAATACAAAAAGAAAAAGAACACATATAATTGACAGAAAACATATTTGGTGGATTCTCTGTGCATGTGATTCTATTTGCATTGTATGGTGTTATGTGATACACCATTTCCTGCAATGGCGTATGGCTATAGATAAGTTTAAAAAAATTGTTACAAAATTATGATTATTTACATTTTTAAAAAAATAGTATTGCGTATTTATAAAAGAAACATACTTGTAGTACTACATTTTGAGAATATGGGTTCCAATTTAATTTGACAGTGCCAAAATATTTTACAATACATTATTTCATTTTTTAATACAGGGAATTAAAACCACAACTTATGTCCTACATTTCGACATCCTTCTAAAATCATATGGTGATAAAATTTAATGACAAGAATGGTTTTTATATCAATATACAGAAATTCTTTTCGATATGAAAGAGGGTTTAGAAAGAAGCTGTAAATTCTAATCATCTCGTGTTGAAAACAAAATTTTTCTTGAAAGGAAAATATTTTCACTTTAGCATGTCTAGTAGTGGGTCAATTCACCACTTGCCTCGATGACACACGCTATTCGTCTCGGTACAGAATCAATGACGGAAGTAGCATTCGCTCGTAGCAAATTCCTCCCAAACCTCAAGCATCACCTCCAAAAGTGAATCTTGCGAGTTTGGAAGTGGATGTTACCAATTAAGAGCCATTATGCGTTTCATTTCTCCCCACATATTTTCAATAGGGTTCAGGTTTGGCGATCGAGGTGGCCATGTAATACAGTTTGTGTCCGCATGTCACGACAACAATTCCTGTTCTCTATGGCTTATGAGTACCGGTGAGCGTTAAATAATGCTAAAACTAGATAACCTCTTCTGGATACTGTGTCCTGGCACTTAGTAACCATAACATTGCCCGTTGTACGGTTTTACTGGTCACTGGTTATCCTTCCTTTTATCCGATGGAAAACACCCGCCCCGTGCGATGACATCCCACCCCAGCGTGACACAGAAACTCGTCCAGTGCGGCGACAATAGGAAATATAATTTAGATCACGCCACATTTCTTGAGGTCTGTAAAATAACACTGGGCCATCATTAGCTGAACTGAACGTCGACTCGTCAGAGAAAACCACATTACTTCAATCAACCGACAGTTAACTCAGCGAATGCATGTCGCAGATTTTGTGATCCTCGGATAGTAGTTCCTTCATAGCAACTCCAAGGGATTTCAGTCCAGCTGCAGTTAATTTCTTCTGAGTATTTTCCGTATAGCCGGGAAAATCGATCGTGCGTTTCATGTGAACGGCATTCAGGAACGGATTCCTTTGAGAACAATATTGTCCTCCTCTCGAGTGGACACACGCTTCAGTCCCGTACCCTGAAGTCGACCAATTTGACGTGTTTCTTGAAAACGGCTAATCGGCTAAGCCCTCTGTGTGCAGTACGAGCCGAAACCCCAAAACTATCACCTGTATGGCTAGCAGATAAGTCTCCTCATTCTACTAGAGCCATAACACGCTCACGCGTCGATACTGTATTGTGTGCCATTACCACAATACTTACGATAAAAGTGTGCAATGTCCAACGTTCCACTAAGAAGCTCGGCCGAAAAAGCAAGATGTAATCTCACGATAAACATCGGGTCGAAAAAGGTGCCTAAGAGCGTAAAGGAACAGTTTCAACTGAGTTTTAATTATTTATATGATAATGTTTTATGTCTGTATGTAGAAGTTGTGAGTTTCAATTTCCCACTGACAAATTTTTACACAACAGTATATATAATACTTGATGGTTACTTACACATGAAAGAAAGGTGGTAACGTACCATTATATTTTAAGCTACCAAGGAAACTAGAACGTTTGGGATCTTAGCTATTCTTAGATCCTGATTCTTGTAGTAATCTCAGAAATGACAACTTTTGCACAAGCAGAGATAAACTAGCATGTTTCATCCATTCAGCAGACAACTTCTTGGAGAAATTAAATTAATCTGCTGGAAGAAGATCTGGTGCAAACAACTTCTTCAAATAGAAAATGCAGAGGTCTAACATTCATTGGGGATTTTGCCAAGTGGTGTTGTGATGTAACTGTCGCTAGCCAGCTGGAAGATTTTTTGGGAATGATAAGGAACTGAAAGAAAATTTTGAATCAATGGAGAAAAAGACAGCTGAAAAGTTATCAAGGTTGTGTGCTCTTAGCTGTCAGATTGGAGTGCCGTTGATTGTGATTCAGATATAGCCTGAGCAGTTCTTTATTACGAATGCTGATAGTAACCTGAAGTTGATATGTGCCCATAGTCCCAGTAGGACAGTTTAGGTAAGGGAAAATTGACACCCTGGAGCAATCGATATCACTGTTATGATCTTTGAAAGAACTGTGCAATGGGAATGCATGACTGGATTCAGTTTGTTGGTTGCAATGGAGTACGTCCAAGAAACTGAATCCAGTCGATACAACTGTATCATGCGATTGTAAATTGTACTTGGTAAACGAATTAATTGTAGATGATATTTACCCTTGTTTTCACCAGTCTGTCACCCCGTTTGACATGATTCAGGTGATTCTGGCTGCCTGGTCAAATATAAAGTACATGAGATTTTTTCCTCATACCATGTCAACACATGCAGTTTTTCCATCGATCGATGATTATCTAGAGACTGAGTGGCACTGTATTATATTCCATATACATTTATCGATGAGTAAGTAAGTGGAGGGTTTATATCCAGTGACAATGACGAATCCACTGGAACACCAGACTTTTTTGAAAGGGATTTATCCTCTGTTGTGTTACCATTGATGTCAGGATTGTTTTTGTTTATAATTGTGCAAAGACCTTTTCTAGTCAGGATGGGTACCCTTCCTAGGGCGACTGCCCTGAGTAATGATACTGGGTACGCCTTGTAAATATGAATTTTTATGTTATTATTATGTATGAGACGTATTTTTGTTTTATTTTTGTTGTGGAATTATTTACAGTCCAGATGCAGGAGGTCGGCTGAACCTTCACAGGTAACCCATTCGTCTTCATGAGAGAGTAGACACTCCGTCCAGCCCCTCACACAGATGCGAGGAAAGGGGAGCAAAATCAGGGTGACTTTACGCGTTGAGGGTGGTCAGAAACATGCTCTATTTTAGTGCCTTAGTTGGATGATGTGATATCGGCACAATGATGTTTTAATGACCTGAAATGATTTAATACAGTTTTACGGTAACATACAAATTCAATTAAAGTTATTTTCCGAAATCTGGTTGTGGCATAAAGCCTAAATATTATGGACATAACAAGTGACGATGTGTTTTTAACTGAGAGGGGAGAAGGAATAAAGAGATTGTTAGTCACACTGTGATTTATGCGAGTAGGTCATGTTTCATCCTTTATTGGGAATGTGAATTAATAAGTTAATATCGGTGGGATAGAGTCCCCATGTTGTATTGCTAAAAAATTTTTATTTTTTTTTTGTTTACAAATGAGAAATTAGTTAATATAAGTTTGACTCCATAGAGGTGAAAAGTAGTTTGTGGTCTAATAACAGAGCAATTCAGAAGTTGTTAATGACTAAATGTATATTGGGTTTTGGTTTGTTATCGTATAATTTTACTATGTACAATATCTACAAAGTGTTTAAATGTTTAATTTTAGGATGGGGAGGTAATCCTTAACATTCGTATCCTGGATCTGGTAATAGCAAACATTATATTACCACACAAGAGGTTCTTCTAATGTGCATGTTGCGTAGAAACAATTACACCGTAATACAATCACATTCAACAGGTATAACTATCCAAACAAAACTAACCCCACAAATAGTCAGTAGATAAAAAAATTGCTCAAATTCCCAGCGACAATAAAATTTTACAGTTTCTAGGCCACAACGAACCCCTTATGGGAAATCACTTTGTTATGATTGTAGAAAACATGGGCACGTGAGGAGAAATCATCTATTAACCTTACAGGGAAATATAAGATATAAATACTCAGGGAAACTAATAAGGGCTAACCATGTTAGGTGAAGTGGTTCGTTTCACAAAATCATTGTTTTCGCTCTCAATGGACTCAGGTTTCATGAGTTTGGGTGCCTAACTTTTTGGCAAGTCAACCTGCATTTTTGTAGGTAGTGGTGCTGCAGTATATGTAATCGATAAAATACTAGTGCCGAAAGAGTTTTGGAGAGTGGCAGAACTCAATGTATTTTCTGGTGTGAGGACCAAACCAAACTATTTCATGCATGATTAATCTAGGATTTAATATATTTGGTACACTCAGAGCCTGCAGGTGCTGTTAGTGCACCTTTAGATGGAGATAAAGAGGCGGCTAATTACCCATAATATAGCTTAAGAAACATTCATGTAGCTATTCGAGAAGCTGGCAACACTGAGGACAGGGATAAGATACGGATGAAATCAAAACATGGAGTACAAGAAACAACACCACTGTTAGTACAACTAGACAGGCAGGAACCTAAATTTAACAATAGTTATGTTACCATAGGAGAACATGTGAGGTCAGCACCTCGGGTGCACCACGTCTTTGCTATAGCCATTGAAGGTAATGAGCTTCCTGAAGAGGCATTGATGAAGTCATGTGAAAATTTGTATGATAGGTATTATATTTTGGTACCTTGTAGTTTTGTGTTAACAATCAAACAAACAAAACTGTGAGAAACTAATGTAGCCAATTGTGAAGTCACATTACTTAAGAACATTAAATTAGGAGTAATACATAAATTTGAAAACACACAACCTGATAAGACACAAAAGTTTGTTCTGGACAGGTTAAGGAAAATTATTAATTTGATGAGTCTAAATTAACCAGTAATGCAATTCTAACCCCTGAACACAAAACAAAATTGAAAGATCTTTTATATAAGTGCAAGAAATGTTTTAGTTGGGCACCTAACCAAATTGGTCATACACATAAGGAAGTTGTAACATTGGATACAGGAGATAGTCCCCAATCACTTCTGTTCCTTATAGGGAACCCATAGGATAGTGTGAGGTTATACACAACATTGTACAAAAGCACCTACAAAACTGTATTGTGAGACTGTGCAGCACGAACTGGTGCTTCCCAGTTGTACTAGTACGGAAGTAAGATAGATGTGCATAGCTATCGTATGCTGAACGGTGTACTGAAAGATGATAAGTATCCATTGCCTAAGATTGATGCTTTCTTGAGTTATTTCATTTGCGCTAAATTGTCAGCCATTTAGATATGAATTCTGAATATCATCAACTAAGAATTGCAGAAAAGGACAAGGAAAACACACATTTCATAACTCCAGACGGTACTTTTTGTTTTGAAATATTACCTTTCGTTCTAAAGACAGCGCCGTCTATATTTCAGAGGTATATAAATATAAAGCATTAGCTGGATTGAAATGGGGCTCTTGTGTGGTATACCTAGAAGATGTACTAATTGCTGGCAACACCTATGAATATCATTTAGATTGGCTAGAACAGGTACTCAAGAGATATTTAAAACCTACCCTCACTCTGAAACCTACGAAATGTAAATTTGGTTGTGAGGAAACACTGATGTTAGGTCACATAGTAATCAGCGCAGGAATACTACTTCACCCTAGAAGGTGAAAGCTGTAAGAGAATTCCCTACCCCAACCATATATATATATATTTATTTATTATTTATTATTTTATTATACCGATTTTTTGTGCCACTCAACAGCCGAGGCCAATAACAGAGTGACACATACAAAAACATGTATAACATTACAAATGACATAACAAAAAACACAAAACAATAACAAAAAACACAATATATATATATATATATAGTTTTGAGGAATGTTCATAACCTATGCTTGTTCATTTTCAAATTCTAGAATTTTTTTAAAATGTTAAGGTAATTAATATATAGTTTAGGAGTAAATAGCTTTAGTTCTATATAGCAAAACACCATTCTTGTATCATAAAATATTACAGTCCAACAACAGTAAAATATTTGTTCAGTCCCTAGACCGTAAAAAATTTCTCAAGATTTTCGGTTCAGCAACAGCAAAAAGAATCTCTTCAGGATTTTCTGTCCAACCACAGTAAAAAGATTATTAAAAAATGTACGCGAGATTCTTAAATATTTTAACAGAAAAAATTATGGTTACATTTCTAGGGTTTAACAGCTTCCTTACCAAGAAAATGTTTCTAAAATATTTTCTTATCATAAAATTATTACCCCGAAAAATAACTCATTAAAAATAATGAAAAAAGTATTAGTTATTACAGCAACATAAGTTCAAAATTTTATGTAGAAAACTATTTCTCCAATGAATTTAACCTTAAGATTTTCTATAAATTCTTTACTCATTGCCTGATTTTTAGAAATCCGTATCCAATCAACCCAGTCTTGGAACTGTTCTATAAATTCTTCAGTAAATTTGATATAAAAATAATAACCTGTTGAACCCTGTCTTGAAAATTATCCATACATTTGCTTCATAGTTTTTGATCAGCAGAAACCCACTCACAATCAACTCTGTCTTGAAATGATTCTTTCAATTCTCCCGAAAATTCGAAGAATTCATATAATTTGAAATTGTCCAAATCAGTTGTTTGTTTCTCTTAATATCATCAACAATTGTATTTCTTGCTTTTAAATTTATTAATAAAAACAAAGTATTTGCAATAACTAGGTTTTGATAAACATTTTCATATATAATGTGATTATCACAAACAAAAGATAGATAACTACCGCAATTATAATTTTTCTCTTATCGTGCTCTCAATTTTTTCTCGTACATTTTTTCTTAGTTATAAGGAAATATAACATTATATTTTAAAGATGTTTTCATCCATTTTTTGGATGATAAATTATATTTTTAATAAGTATTTTATTTTAAAAAATACTTATCTGTTTTTAAAATAATCGTTTTTTATATTTTTTAAATTAAATCCTGCATTTAAAATTATAACTTATAAAATAATTTTTTTATTTTTTAATAATATTTTTCAAATGACATATATATTTGTTATTTTTGAAAATAAACACCTATTCATAAAATACTAACTTTTTAACTTTAATAAAACGTGTTCCCCTAAAATAACTACATATAATAATATCGGATGTTTAGCAAACATTTTATTTTCAAAAGACAATATTGCAATAGAGAAACCCCCAAGAGAAGAACAAATTTAATGTGAAATTTGTGAAATTTATTACAAACCGAGCTTATTTGTTTGTCATATAAGAACTAAATATTATGTAGCAAAGAAATTACATTGCAAGCAATTGTTTGCAATAAATTAAAATGTCAAGTGACGATTTCTATTAAAAATTATATTTCATATTCGTGAGTATTTTCGTACATATTTAAAACAAATCCATGAAATGAATGCATGTCAAATAATACAAAATATTCATATTCCTAAATTCTTTATTTCATGTCTCCTTTATCAGCTGCTAACGTAATATTGAAATAAATTTTTTCGTCACTTACAAACCAGTTAACCAAATGAAAATTACAGTCAATGTAGTGACTATCTAAAACTTCCAAATCTTGTTCCATTTATTAAATTTGAAAAATTAAACATGTAATGAAATTTTATGCTGAGTGAATTTTCGACCGCGAGCAACCCAAAGGCTGCTATAGCTGTCACTGCATCAAATCGAGCTTCCATAGGATGCAATTCGAGTACAACATAGTCTAATTAAAAGCTTATGTACACATTTCCAAATTCTATGTATTAAAATTGACGATTCTTTTTTTATATTTCACTACACTTTCTATAGAAATATAAATTATATTTATTTACTGAAAACATAAAAAAAATTATATTATAAATCTAATATTTTACTTGAGTAATAGTAGCAAAATAACTGCCCCATTTCCTTAGCATCAGTTTCCATTCATGTGTCATACCTTTTCTTTTCGAATCGTTTCCCTCACGATCATATGACCCTATTTATTGGGGCAGCTGAAATTCGGCAATGTGACACACTTATCAGAAAGGGGAGGAGCCTTTTAAATATGGGGAGGGGGAGCGCGTTGGCCGAATGGCGTTCGACCACTTGGCACATTGGTTAGCGATCCTGGCTGCTTAGGCAAGGCTCCCGGGTTCGATTCCCGGCCGGAGAGGTGACATTTACAACCACTTCCTCGGGTTCAGGACTTGGTGTTTGTGTTCGTCTTGTCTGTGTGCCAGAAGACAACTTACAATTACAACGACAACTACACAATACAAAGTTACTGGGGAGTACATTAGTTAACCAACTTAAAGGGGGGGGGGTTGTGTTTGGTGCAGTGGCGAGGCGTTAGCCTTGCTATTGTACAAAACATTTAAAAAAAAAAAATTGTCAGACCATTCGCCTTCCACCAAGGCGATCCGGGTTCGATTCCCGGTGGGGTCGGACGCCGGATTTTCGCATGTGTGAGTCGTGTCGGACGATGCCGATGATCGGCAGGCTTTCTCGGGGATCCCCGCTTCCCCCTCCCGTTCATTCCGGTGCTGCTCCATACTCACCTTATGTCACCCCTCACCAGCGCTTAAGACCTCGATGCTAAGCGCTGACCAAAATCTCTCACACTGAGAAAAATAAATGGTACTAAAAAATATAATTGGTTTCCCTCAAACAAATGGTACGTTCATATATGGCAGAACAAATATACATTTGGTAGAACTAAATAATATGTTTGGTGAAATATGTTTGTGCTTACCAAGCTGCATTTGTTTGAGTGAAACAATAAGAATGTTTTAGGTAACAATCCTGCCATTATCCGGTTGTTTAAAATATAAAATAAATTAATTATTCGCCGATATTCCTATTTCGGAGATACTGTTCACGTTTCTTATAATGTACTGCATGTTTTTATACAAAGTTAAATTTCCTGGCAGAGGTGGGATTTGAACCCGAAAACCTTAACCACTAGACCAGCAAAACTGTTGAACAATGATTGGGTTATGATGATATATCAGAGAAAGTTGACAAAATTGGGTATGTGTTTATTAAACCGATAGAAAATTTAATGGGTTGCGTTTGTTACATTGTTTATTATTAATAACCGCATTTTAACGAAATTATATATTGAATGAAACAAAAACATAACTAACCAAAACGAATAAGTTGCTAGCGTGTCCGACATCTTGATCACGTTATACAAACAACTGTTTGTTTAACACAACAATGATATTACATCTTTCACGCAAACAAATGTTAAGTACGTATACGGCGAAACAAGTATAGGTATATTTGGTAGAACCGAATGACATGTTTGATCACAAATGTTTGCGCTAACCAAACTACATTTGTTTGAGAGAAACAACAACGAATGTTTCAAGTGAAAATTCAGTTTATTGCCACAAATATAAACTGAGACAACTAACTGCGACTTGTTTATGCCAACAAAATATTGTTTAACTGAAACAAATATGTTCAACCATATTACCTGGTTGCAGTAAACAAATTTGTATGTTTTTTGTAAACAAGGCGTTTTTAAGTGAAACATCGCATGTTTCAGTAAAACAAATATTCCTCAAACAAATATATTTTGTAATGTGAACAATTTCTTTCTCTCAGTGCAACCTTTTGAATATGATGGATAGTTTGAAAAAGTTGTACACAGCTAGTTCACAAATTCCTTATCAAATTACTATGGCCAATCGTAACCTGCCAGAAACTGTGAACCGATTATCAATTAAATGTACGTATTAAAATTGTTTATGTACTTCGAAAGAACAACATCCACCGTCAGTACATATAGACAATTAAAGTAATACAATATTTACAAATTACTTCAGTTGCACATATAATTACGTAAAACATTTTAACTTTTAGTTATATACATATAGAAATACATCATAAGCAAACATATTTTTCACTTATTCAAGCGAAATCGTCTTTGAAATTCTAACACTGCATACCAGTCGGTCTAACGAGGAAAGAAGCGTATTCACGTGATATCTGGCGATGCGCCGGTATGCGACATCTGTTATCTTAGAGAGACATCCTCTCACAACTCCTACACAGTGAAACAGTTTACCTGCTACGAAGAGTGGCTATTCACGCAAAACAAATTGTCATATTCATTAGAGTATGTAATTATGGTTTCATTTATAGTATTGCAGTTATTTTCAGCAGAACCGAAGTCATTTAATTTTTCCTCCTCATATTTTATATCAAACACAAAATTTTTCCCCTTAACTGTTTGTATTGGATAAAATAATGTATAATTTGGTTCCTAATCAATAGTTTTACCAAGTACTAGACTAAAATAAAACAATTATACTAGTTTCTCTGTGATTGTATTCGTCATGTTTCAGAACCATGCCATTAGCTAAATTACAATGAATATTAATTATTTCAAACGGAGTAATTTTAGGAATTCTATCAGCCATATGAAGTTTATTTTTTCTAAGACTATATTTCCTCAAAGCCTAAATGTTTTAACAAGAGTCTGCTTTATCGAATAACAGATCACAAATACATTTTATTTGTACTCTGTTTGTTACCCCATGTGATTTGATTGATGTATTTCTGTTTTCTTTTGTGCCAGCTAACAATTTGTTAAATGGGGAAATAGTTTATTATAGTTTTCCCGAGATCTTCTACATTATATTGACCGACAGGGATATCGATTACATTTTATATTGTGTAATTTTGAATTAAGTAAACTGAATGTTCTTCTGTTTCTAAAGAATAATGGAATATTTTATTTAAGATTGATTTCTTTCCTGATAACTGAAAAACTTTATTTGTTTATATATAAAATGTATGCTATAAATAAAATTTATTGTAAACCTAAAGAGATAGATTGAGAAATGGAAATTTTGAATACTCGACATTATTATTTCAAAAAAGTAGTGAAGATTTATTTAATTATAACATTTGTTTAATTTCTGGCACATCTAACTGTGGTAAAACCAATCCTAAGATAGATTATTTTATATATGTCCTAGCATGGTTGAATTTTGGTACTCTATACGTGTGTTCGAGAAGTTAAAACTATCCAAATTATATTGCTTTAAGAGAAGGTTCTGATGCAGCAATTAAATAATTTAGTGAACCTGTAGCATACCCTTTTTCTTCAAATGAAAAAATGGTGGATGTTAATCATTGTTGTAATGATTCTGCTGTTTTTATGATGTTATAATAAATAACCAATATAAGATTAGAAACTGTTTTACTCGTGGCAGACATTAAAATATTGATTGTTTTTGTTTAGCTCAAACTTACTCAAAAATGCCTAAACAACGTGTAAGAGATAATGCAAATTTTCTTTATATAATTAGACAAGATTATACAGACGTTAACCATATTCACAGCGATTTTGTCGGTGGCGATATGTCATTTGAAACATTTAGTGTATTGTGTTCAAAATGTTGGAATAAGCGCTACAGTTCTATTACTATGTATGTGACATGTAAACTAAACGACGGCAATCATCGTAAAATGATAGATAATTTTTTAATGTAAAGTAAATATGTATCATATTAATAATAACGAATATAACAATACCTTCTGCTTTTTTGTCATTTATTTTTTTTTAAATTTAGGAATCTTAGTTTTATGAATTAATAACAATGGGATAAAATTAAATAATTTGTAATAATTTGGTTTAATTATTATTTCATTTACTGCCCCAGTCATCATAAAAATGTACTCAGTTAAATTATTACCCAATTACACTATTTTATCTTCCTCACTGTATTTTCTAACTAAATGTATAATACTTATTCTGTTAGATTGATAATACTCTAAATTAACAGCATTATTAGGTGCCATTGGAATAGCCACGTTTATTAGTCTTTTATCTTCAAAATTTACATTAATTTCATTTTCTAAGTATGCAAGAAAAACTTTATCCAACGATTAGTTATTTATAGTTAAAGTTGTTACAAAATCATTGAACTGTGGGGGTGTTACATATTTTTTAATTTGATCTTCAACACAACTACGTTCTTCAACCCATGATTCCTTTAAAACATTTCTAAGGATATATATTACGGAACATATGATTTTTTAAAAAATATGTATACTTAAAAATCATGTCATTAAACCCAATTACACTTCCAGGCGCACTGTAAGGTTTTTAATTTAGTATTGATTTCATTGATTGGATGAAATTTCGTAATTAAGTATTAATATCTTCTATATTTGAGTTCAATGATTGAATAAAACTTTGTAATTTATCAGCTATTTTTTATCAAATTTCATTTTAGCTTCATTTATTTAATCTAATTTTGAGGTAACTGATTCACTTAAATTAAGTACTTAATAGTTACTTCTTCCCTATATTTATTTATAATGCATATAACTTTTATATTAATAAGTGTACCACAATAATTTAAAAGCGACTGTTTCAAATTATTCAATTATTTCTGGACCAATTGTTTTTCAGATTGGCATAATTTATATTTTAAATATGTATCTAAATTTTGTAACTAAATATCCATTTCAGTATTAATTGTTAACTTAGTTTCATGTAATTTATCACCTAAGTCTTTATCGAAATTTGTAATTTATAATGTATTAATTGTTGTTTTTGTAATGTATAATTTAGCATTTAATGATTTACCTAAAATTGTATAGTATTATATATTTCTCTTTAAATTGATGATTTAGTATCATTAAATTTTTGATCTAAAAATTGCTTATTAACTGCATCAGGTTCATCAATATGATCAACAACCCTTACAAGCCTACGGTGGCAATTATAAATATAAATATCGGAAAGCGACAAACATATTTTTAATTAGGAAATTAAATCTGAAACACCTGTATCATCATCTGTTTTTAAAGTAAAGTATCATATTTTGATTCTAAATCTTTAACTAGTCTATCATGTTTAGAGTTTATATTTAAAACACATGTATGAGAATCTATAAAAAAAAATCATATTTTGAGTATATATCAACCCGTGGTTTCAACCACACATTTCCCGATGTATCCATTATTTATTAACCAAGATATTACTATTGAATACTAACATTATGATATAGATGGTCTAGTACTATCACACGTAAATCGCCACTAATAACGTCATTAAAATTTTTTATCCTATCATCAATATAAATTATTTCAGCAGCAGGTGAAGCAGCATTTGAGCTGCAGCCAGCCTTCAACTAATTTACAATGTGGATTGCCCCTAACAGAATATAAAAAAAAATTCTTTACAATATCAAACCCATAGTGTACCAGACATTTCAGATACATCTAAATTAACTATTCAACATTCCTTTTTAAGTGTTTGTTTAGGTAATTCATCAATCATAAATACACTATGAAAATTATAATTACTTAATTTTGTAAAATGGTTTTCAATATAAAAATTTACTTAGTAAAGTTATTTTTTTTTTTTTTTTAATTTTTTACACCTCTTCATTGTTTTGCTAGTTTTCCATTTCCAAATTAAGGCTGTGGTTCTTCTAATTCTTGTTATTTATTTTTAGCATTATTTGAATCTGAAACAGCATTTTGTACATCCCAAATTAATGATTCTAAAGGCCTTAATGCAGGAATAATTAATCGTAAAAATCCCCCTTAATGAATTGTTAAACCATGTCCATATTTAATTCCTTTCCATATATTTTTTTTCTCTAGCTGTGGTATAGAAATAGTAAAACTAACTTCTATACCATCTCTAATCTTCTTATTTTGCGATAAAGTTGTTCTTTTTCTTTTAAATAATATATATATATAATTTCCTTAGTTCATCACTAAAAGTTGAAACATTAATTTAAACCTTCGTGTATGTATAATATTTGTATTATTTTAATTAAATTAATTTAGTAGGTATATATACATAATTTTAATAAATTTATATTTTTTATTCCCAACCAGATTCACGCTTAATATGCAAAGCTGAACCTGTAACACCACACAAAAACATCATTCGTTTAAATATGCATCCGGAGCAAACAATAATTTAAAAGCTTTCTTTTATAACTCTATCAGCTACATGTCCTTCAGCTAAATTTTTATGATTGTGATAAGCAACATCATGTCCCATAGCTGCAAAATCTGTAGGATTTATTGGTTTATAATTTCTTTGTAATCATTCTTGAAGTCTAGTTCCAGGGCATAAAAAGTGATATCCTGGAGCATATAATTCGATTGATAAAGTATTAATTACATTTAGTAATCTTTTTATGTGATATTCAGATTCCCAAAAAGAAGATGGAATTGTGTTTAATACTTTTATATGATATGGAATTCCTTTAGGAATATTCACTACAAATTAGCTCAATTTACTGTTCAATATATATATTACTTCGACTTTATCATTGTAATGATTGTTATTTCCAGCATTTTCTTTACCATATATAAATTAAATTCTATCAATAAGTTTTCTAACATCATTCATCTATAAATATTCTTTTGGAAGATTTGTTTATTTTTTAATGCAACTACCAGGTTTTGGTAAATATTGTTTTTTTCTTAATTCATAGCGTAGTTTCACAATATTTTTCCATTTTTCACCTTTGCAAGATTTTGGTATTCCAGAATTTGGATCTTTTCCTTAAAAAATTGTATTTGTATCTGTATACCGGTATTCTATAAGGCTTTTAATATTACACGTTCTCTCAACTTTTTTGGCGAATTCATAAGCTTCGTCGCAAATAGTAGTTTATTTAAATTATTGTATAAATATTATTTTATGGTAATTCTCTTTAAGTATATTTTTCTCCAAAATCCACATAACCGTAAGGATAACACCTCTTTAATAATAAAATCAACTCGTGCACCTGAAAATTTTTTATGTTTCTCGTAACTGTTCTTTAGCAAGAGTTTTAGAAATATTGTTATTACTTGAGGCAAAAACTAAAAGTAAGCACTAAATCTTAATTTTACGCCATCCTCTATATGATTGAAAAATAAATGTGTTTCCCTTCATTTTATGGAACGAAATCAATTCTATTTTCATTTTAAGTTTTTCCGTAATCTTTTATAAATAGGCCTAAATGAGTTTCATAACCTAATCTTGGCCTTTGACGATTTAATTAACATTTATTATGGAGGCGCTCTTCTAAATTTTTCAGTTAAATGGACGTAGTCCATAATTGAATCATTATTTATAGCGCTTTCCTTGTTAATACTAATTGGTGGTTTTCACAAATATGACAGTGTGTTGTGTTTGTATAATCATTTTCTTATTTTTTTTAAATAGTGGATTCAATGGTATTACTTTTTAATTTATTTTTAAAATATATTTCGATTCTTCAGTTAACATTTTTACAAAAACACTAGATGCATATTTTCCTTTATAACAAACTGAGGGTTTAAAATTTGTATTTTAATATTTTATATAATAGCAAAATCTTATTGTTTCGTGTTTTTGGAACGCCTTTGTATACGAATTAGTAGGATTTGGCTCACAAGTATAATTTTAGTCAGTAAACATTCAAAATGTGAACTATACTGACACTTTTAAATAATGATTGCAATTCTTAAATGTTAATTTACAATTTTTTTATTTGATATTTCTATGTTAACAACTTCATGTTATTTACATTCTTTTACATGCCTGTTTCTATCAATTTATCTTCAGACGGAAAATATAGTAAATGTCGGTCATAAAGGAAATTTTTCTTGTGGTTTTTTGAAGGCTGTAACACAATTAGCCTAGAAAGATCGTAAATCCGACAACAGTGATAATTATTTTAATTTTTAATACGTAAAAGATTAATATCTTTAATAGATTTATATTTCGTAGTAACCAGCGAATAAAATATATACTTGATTTAATTTTTTATTCTTTATCTTTGTCTGCATAAACATTAATAGAGATGCCAGTTATCTTCTCAAATATATGTATTTAATCTAGCTGCAATGGAAATACTAAATATTTGATTGCTTCATTTTTTAAAAATATTATCTCTTTGAGGGGCTTTTTCTACAGGATAAAGAACCGATAAAACGCTCCATAAAATAATTTTTGATAATTGTTTCCGACATTTATAACAGTATTTAATTTGTTAATTTTTTTTCTGGTAAATTAAATTAGGTACTCCTATTAATGGACTATATTTATTTATACTTGTCTACAGTTCATATATTTCGTCTAATACCAATTGAGATTCTTATTTTTCACGTGTTTCCATTTCAGCGAAAATTTTGGAGGTAGCACTTTTATAATAATCTTCTATATCAGATATTTTTTAAATAAATTCATATTTAGTTTTAAAAGAAGCATCGTGATATTCCTTATAAGATAATGAATCTCTTGAATACTGAGCATAAAGTTTAAAATTCACATTTAAACAATTATGTCGTTCTTGTTCTTTTCTACTTTGCATATTACAGTTTGTGTTATATTACAATGAAATTTTGTTGGATCTATTTCATCAAATTTAACTATAATACCATAAGATTTTAGTGCACTATCAATTGCTTTCTTTTTCGCATATTTCATAATCATAACTTATTTCATTATCAATTTCGATTTATATCAGCTGCTTCTATATGCTTTTCATTCATTTCTTGATATTTTTAAGGATTGACTGTATCCTTTTCCACAAACATAACATTTTACGATATTTTTATTCGTGTATAGTTTTTGGTTTAATTTATATATATTTTGTTTATTTTTTTAACAACTGGGTAAAGCCCTCTATGAATTCTAGTTTTTTACGATGTTTTTATCTTTATTGTTTCATAGTAAATATGACATTGTTCACGTTTATCTGGCGTACTATTTTTGTGTTTCTATTAGTTGCTAAAAGTTTTTCTAAACGTTAAGGTACATAATAACTTTCAGAAATATTACATTTACTTCTTCCCGTTGTATTTTTCTTCTCGGAGTTCTTCTAGGTAATGTGGGAAGATTTTATGAATTAGACTATTAAAATTACTTTAAAATTTTTGGGTTATAAAAATTTTTAACCAATATCACATTTTATCTGTGCTTTATTTATGAAGAAAAAAATTTGAAATTTTGAAATAATAACTACTCATTTGTAAAATTAAAATTTATTTTTATTTGTAAAACTAAACTTTCACTATTAAATTAAGTCATTTTTATATTTGCTGAAAATATATTTTTATAATGTATTTATTTCTTTATAAATTGACTCAGAAAAAATAATGCTAGAAAGTTTTACATCTGTAAGGTTATTAAATCACTTTCTGAGTTGGCAAAAAATAGAAACGATAAATACGGCAAAGCTACTTGTATATTTTTGCAAAAAATTCAGAACGTCAAATTGTTAGAAAAAATGCTATGCTCTTTAAATGGAAAGTATATAACAAGAGCAGGTATGAAAAGTAATTTAGCCACAAAATACATTACCCTGATGAGTTATTAAAATATATCACTACAAGAAAATGTTCCGTCTGTAAGATTTATATGTCTCACCTAGAGTTTAAAAAAAATTTCAGTATGAAATATGGTATAAGTTATGCTTGTTAACTTTGTAAAAATCGGTAATGCTACCATGCTAGAAAACGTATCATGATATTTATGTTGGAAATATTTTACAAAACTGGTATGAAAAAAACATTTAGAATCATCATAACTTAAAGATTTAAAATATTTTAAAATATAGAAAATATTAGCAAAATATTTACTAAATAAATCGAATTATTATTCGAATCTAATTTAATGAAATTGCTTTCCAGGACCACCCCTTCGTGTATAATAATAATAGGTCCACTTATAAATTCATCAAAAACTTGATTATAAATTTTTTGGACATATTAGTCTGGTAAAAATAAGTTCATTTCTGCTATTCCTAATATAACTTGGCACCCAAATTTTGTGTACATTATTTTAGCTTTATATATTAAATATGGTTTATTTATTGTTCAGAAAATATAAAATTTATTTTGTTTGATATATTTAGTGATGCTTCCATTTTTTTCTCGCAAGGTTTTTTTTTTTCGTCATGATTGATAAAAAAATTATTATTTTTATTCAAAATAATTATTTCTTAAATTTTATTTAATTATTAATACTAATTAATTATTGAAAAAATTGGGCTGATGATTTTTTGATAAAAATGGCTTGAGAAAATGTTCTCGGTAAGAAAATGTAAAAACATTTCTTAGTAGGAAATATGTTAAAATGTAAAACATGTAACCATACAATATTTTTCTGTTGTAATATATAATAACCTCGCGTCATTTAAAAAAAAATTGCTGTTGCTGGACAGAAAATCTTGAAGAAAATCGTTTTACTATCGAAGGACTGAATAAATATTTTAACTGTAGTTGTAATGAATAAAGTTTTGTGACCCAAGAAAGGTACTTGTGCTAAAACGAGCAGAAGCTATTTATTGACTTGACCATTTTTTTTTTTACTAAACTGTCCGCCTCTCATGTACCGGAGGTAGTAGGATATTCACTTGTAATTAATCATTCGAAATGTTTCAACTCTGTCTAACCAAAGAAGACCCCTTTCACCCCCTGTATTTCAGCTACCTCCGCACGGTCCCTTACCTCACGCCCCCAGTCTGTATTTATCTACTCTCCACTCTTGTATATTCCTTCTTTTACCCCATGACAATATATGTAAGTATTCAATTTTAATTACTCTGAAATATAACTAATATTGATTTATTGCTCTTGAAAGAAGTTCCCGATTGCTGTCACGGGAATTTAATACATGTAATGTACTAAACTTTGCCTAACAACTATAAAATAATGTTTGCTGTATAATATAAAAAAATTTTCAAAGGAAATTTATTAACATTCACAACCATCTGAAGCAATTGGAAGATATATTTCATTTGATTTCCTGTGCCATCATAAATGTATTAATTTTAATGGAGATTTTTAATTAACATAACATTTAGTAGTAAGTAACAACGTTTACTAGAGTAAAAGTGTTCAAACGTTATTATTTTAAGATTTGTGAGTGCCTGAACTGAAACTAACGCAGACAGCTATCATGGTTTGAGTACAGCAACCTACAATATAAGTGAAACCATCCAATTATTATTTTTGTCTACTTTCCTAGATATAAACTATAAACTTACCTTGGCAAGAAGGAATGTAAAGAAGGATGAACTCAGTTGTATTCAGAGGTTGATGATTGCGAGTCCCAATTTTGCCACTTTCGTCTGAACTGCCAGAGCACTTGAATTTCGTGTTTTTTAGTGTGGAACATTTAACGAGGATTAACATTTGTACAAGTCACAATAAATGTTGCATTTAGAGTGTCAGGAAGGTGGTGTAAGGGATCTTACAACAATAATGATATATAGTAAAAAGTTCATATTTTAATATTGTGTGTACACATTTTGTCTCTGCAGTCTTCTATAACGTATTAAGTGATTCAATTCATAACTGCGCTGACTGTACGAATGATCATCTGGCACCCAATCTATTACACTGTAATTTCACACTTTATAGTACAAATAAATACTTATTAACAAAATATTTTCTTTAACACTATAGACAAAATATCGTCGTTAGCGTGGGGGCGAGAATTAAGATTTGAATGAGTTTTCTATTTACTTTCCTATTTTTAATGCACTGTTTCATTTCTTTTTGACGACATACACCCACATACTTCTAGCCATGGAGAATCAGCCAAGGATTAGACGAAACTAGCGAGCTTCTCAATACTGCAGTTCAAGACACAAGGAATTAATCGTCACCTGAAGAAGGAAGTTTTGCGCTCCGTAATGTCACAAAACTAATAATGCCGCTACGTAGCTTAAAGAATGACATAAAATTAAATTATTACAACTAGTGAAGGAAGTACACGGTATGATGATAGCACTAAAAACACTAATTGCAATAATTCTCAAATAATGAAAATGTTTTCTGACTGCCTGACGAAATTAAATTAAATTTATGTTCTTAACCAGTTGAAAATACTTCAAGTTTGGAGCAGTTAAATTTTAGTTCTGAATCTATTCAGGCTAGTTTTGATTGCAAATTTTAGCAAATAAATGTTTGTTCTGAATCTATGCAGGATAGTTTTGATTACAAACTTGAACAGTTAAATGATCGTTCTAAATCTACGCAGGCTGGTTTTGAACAGTTAAGTTTTCGTTTTGAACATATGCAGGCTATATTGGATAACAGATATGATCAATTAAATGCTCGACAGACTTACCAATCCCAATGCTGAAAAACCACATGCATGCATAGAGCATTTACATATGGAATTATCGGAGCTTAAGATCTCAGTTGCAAGTAAAGTTTGGATTTAACTTCACCACTTACTGACGCGGTTCTCCTCAATTTCCAACGTCTATTTTTAGTTTTAAATTTCTACCAGATATGTTTTCTTATTTTAGACATAAACTGTGACTAAATCTTCCTTTTAGGAAATTTCTGTATCTCTCATAGTGTTTGCGTAATGAGTCGTAAACGTCAAAATTACCACTTTATGGTTTTATGCACGCCACTAAAACCAACCGACACACCAAACCGAAATAAACTCACACTGTATAACAATGTTGTAGGCTATGACCTGACACATATAAAACACACACATATATACTCTGCATTTTTTTAACAAAACTTAAAAAAATGGCAATACTTTTTTAAATACAAAATTATATATATTTTTTATTTTAACATGTGTCAGGTCATTGTCCACAACATTGTTATACACTGTAAATTTTTTCGGTTTGGCATAACAGTTGGTTTTAGTGGCGTGCATAAAACCGTAAAGTGCAATTTTTGATGTTTACGACTCATTACGCAATAACTATGAAAGATACAAATTTCCTAAGAGGAATGTTTAGTCACAATTTATGTCCAAAATAAGAAAAAATATATGTGGTAGAAACATTAAAATAAAAAACGACATTGAAAACTGAGGTGAACCTCCCCCTTAATGAGCTAAGAATAAACATCCAGTCACATCTTAATAGGTTAGATCAAGTAATAGATTCAGTACAGAGCCGCATGACAGGAATAAAATAGCAGTTGACACTTCATAAAAAACTGTCGTGTGACCTTGAACGCTCTACAGTTGGAGTTTCATTTACATTATATGAATTCGAAGCCCACACAAACAAGGAAGAAAACCACCAAATTGCACCAGAATTTCCTAGTACTAATTTTTCTCAAAATATCAACTTAACTCCATACAAAGTGAGGTAGAATCTTGAGCCAAACTGAAAGGGACAGCAATTTATGCTAAAGAAAATTTAGAGAAACAAATTAGGAATATCAATGCAAAAATGTATAATATGAATACTCAAATGGAAGATATAGTTAACTACGTGCGTAGTGCTACATCAGATACCAACCATGTTCTATATTAGCAAACTCAGACTGCATACATGATAGAGAAGAAACAACCATGCTAAATTCAGAAGTTGCTTCTGATACTACAAACTTGCCTACCTATACCACAACTAATATGCAGTTCACTGCCGCCTTGTTTCACCACCTGACAAAATAATGGGCTGATACCGTAGTTTTGAGGACGAATGTATGAAAATCCTGTATCGTGTTAAGTGAAATTTTAAGAGTTTGCACAATTGTTCAGTTTGTCTAGTCGGGACATACTACGTTCTCTTATTGCAAGTTTACAAGTGACTGCTTATTACTGGTGGAGTATAAACAAAGAGAATTTCCCAGGTTTCCTAATTTCAAAATCCATTTTAGAAAAATTTTTGGAGTTCCGAAATTCGGGAAACTTTAAGGGCCTGACTCCAAGTGGAAAAATTTTGTTATAATAGCGGCGAAATATTATTTGAGTATTTTAGTACTATGTTCGAACGAACTCGCCACCTAAATGCACCTATGGACGATGCTGAGTTCATCGAATTATATTTGTCACAGTTATCTTATCATCAATTGCAATGGTCAACTAGGACCATTATCTCAATTGAAGAGTTTTGCCATCAATTATTTCAGATGGACCAACTGGAACCAACTAACCGAAACAGGAATAGAGAACATGACCGACAAAACCAAAGACATCCCCCCTCTCCCATTGTACCAAGAGAATTAGGACAGTTATCAATCCGGAGTGAACACCTTGAATTGGAGTAATAATAATACTTGTTAAGTGAAAATAAATCTCGAGCCATAAATAGAATCCACAAACCTAGAAAGCATTGCAGTACTGTTAGGTACTACCCTGCCTACAACGGAAACAAAGTGATACTAATCACAGTCGCGCAGAATACAGTAAAAACCAAAGCTGTAAGGGCATATTAAACGGAGATTCCTTCAGAGTAAACCGATCAGTTAATGTTTCAAAACCACCACTTACTGCTTACATACAAACTTGATATGTAAATAAGCGCAACAAAAATCAAAAACAGCGGCAACCGCCTCAAAAGAATGAAGCTACTTTGGTGTATTTCCAGCGAAATGAGCATCTAGTTCATCTAGCGAACTCTTAGGGCCGTATCTATAAACGTCTTTCGAATGACAACCAACTGTTCACAAATGCTTTCTCTATCGGGATAGCAGATGGTTGTCATTCGTAAGCCGTTTATAGATACGGCCCTTAGACGCTCGAAGATTCTACCAATAATCAACCAGCAGCGTCTCAAAGTAACCGCTCAGTGTTACTATATTGGAAAGCAGTGAAGAAGACGAAGGTAATCGAAATGAAAGAAAAATTGACAAGGGTACTTAAGGTTTGGTTATGTCTCAACTCTGTAGGCCTACTGTAGCAGAAAATAAAAAAAAAATCCAAGTACCACAAATGTAATTTAGAAGATTTAGTATTGAGTCGCACTAATCTAATTAGTAAATTTTGGAAATTTTGGAAGAATGTCACTAAAAAGTTATCCTTTTGTTCGATGAAACTTTACAAACAACAGCTGTTATTAGAGAAAACTGTTATGAACTAACTGACATTACTTAGAACAAAACTCAAGGAAACAGCAATATAACTCAGTTGAGAAAATAAATGAGTTAGGTTCGAGGAAAGTTGTTATTTTCGTTTTGATGTCAGTAATTTAGTGAATAAAGAATGAGGGGAAAAATACTGCTTGAAATTTTGATGTCTGTAGGAGGACACTGATCATTCCGTTGCAAGCTAAGCTATGTTGAAGTTTACGGCTATATTTATGTTGAGTGTTATGTATTTAAGTGTCCTTTACATTGTATTTATTGGGTTTACGATTATGTTGCCAAAAGTGCAGCATGTTTTATGTTGCATCGTAGATATTGCTGTCATCTTCTGCAAATAAATGATGAATACCTTCCCTGTCACTGCATCGTGATATTAACATGCGAGTTTACATTGACATCAGAACGAGATTATTAACCAGATTTAATTAAGTCGTCAGTATAAACTATTTATACGGAAACTATTGTCTACTATATTACTCGAGTGAGGGGCAACTTTAATCCTTACACTTAGTATATTATAATCGTATGGTAATAATCACTGCCCCTGTATTAATGTATCTATTGCATACATTTTTTTGTAACATTATTATTATCTTTCTGAGACACTTAACCTTTTCTTTACGTGGTTAACCCGTCTATTTTTACTGGCTGACAACCAAACACCATTTTCCTAGTAGATAACATTCCTATCTACTTTATATTGAATGGTTTTCCTTCTAAGTTAAATAAGATATTTTTTTACTACAATCGGCAACTAAATACTACTTCTTATTGCTTAAAGCTTTGTTTCTGTTTGTGATTACACATTACATATTCCTTTATTACTCCTTAAAAATGTTTTTAAAGTTTTTCCTACTAATTTTCTAGACAAAGTCTGTTCGTGCCCCAATTATTGGGTAGCCACTGAAAATGCGTTATTTGTTCGTACCACTAACGGAGTATTTCCAAAGTAATAAAATGAAATACTTCACACTGACGTGTTCATGGCTTAGTTTTATTTAACTTCCTAGAGTGTGAGTAAATACTAATGAAACTAGATGATACGGAAAAATAACACTACTGTGGAAACACAATTACGTGATCGAATTCAAAATTATTTCCTAGAATATTTAATATTAAGCTTGCTTTGTTACAATTTACTCTCTGGACTGTGCTATCGTGAGGGTCTTTATTTTTTGGGGCAAAACTGTTTATTTGTATACTGAAGTATAACTCCTCAATAACAGTAAGACAATTCCATACATCAATATTTATTAAATTAACGGTAAAATTACCAGATCGTAACGCTTGTTACTAACGAATTTAAAAATTTTATGTGAATTGAAATTTATTAAACTAGCAACAAGACATGAAAGTTATTACAGCTATGGTTTGATTTTGCTTACTTTCAGATTAAACATTTATTGAAAATTAACTCGGATTTTAAATGTTGAGTAAAACTCCACGGTAATTAAACAAACTAAAAATTTCATATCCTTTCTCTATCTGTTGGACATTACGTTTATCTCAGCTTTGTTAAGGTCAACAAGAAGTTCTATGACAGCATATCTTCTCCGGATCCAGGTAGCTATTCATTCGTAGTTATTTCATGTTTCTCGCACCATATGGGTACGTGGAGTTTAAGGCCTGTAGCAATTTTTCTCAGCGACAAAAATTACTCTGGTTGAAAATAGTGAAATTAATATTTAAATACTTCATCGATTCCTTTGGGACTCTTATGTGCAGCTTCCTGTTATTTCAATCTCAGAATATAAGACCAAAGCTTAATACTTTTAAAAATTTTTGTTTAATTTTTTTTTCATAAAAAATCCAGCAGTTCGTAAGGACATTTAATTGCAATGGCTTAGTTCAACTCGCACACTACATATTTTAATACTTCAAGAGAGTTGATGTTTTCTTACGTGACACCAAATGTGTTACGTATCAGCCCTGGCTGTTTCGCTCAGGACAAACTAAAGAATTTTTTTTTATTTCACGGTTGTATAACAATATTTCAAATAAGTATTTGGTAAAAAAACATAATTACATTTTATAACAAAAAATGTGCACAGTTTCCACTAGAACAAATTATATATGTTACCTAATACTGCAATGTTTGACAATGCGTGAGTATATAAAACGCACGCTATCAAAATACAATATTAATAGTTTGTGGAAAACGTAATATTGCCTTAAAATTGGACATCAAAAACTTTATTAATTGAATCATAAAACGATACCTTATGCATATTGTTTGATGTATAACAATGATAGATTTTTATAATTTGTATTACTAATTAATCTAAGATCAGTAATTAGATTATCTAAAGACCAACAGGTTTTTCACTTTATTATCATACTTTAAAATCTGAATTCAAGAAATTATTAAAACTTACTATTTTTTCAAAGAATACATCACAGCCAGGAATAAGCAGAACAGAGTTATTTACTACAAACAGAGTATTTATCCATTAAACTTTTTTGTAAAATAATTTCATTTACATTTTATTTTTAAACTCATTTAGAGTGATAAAAAAGTACATTACAATAATCATCAATAGTGTTTACATAATCTCTAAAATTTTGCTTTCCAAATTATGGTAACGAAAGTAAAAAGTTTACTAGGAAAATACATTTGAAAAGTAAATAGAAAAGTAATATATCAAAATACGAAATTCTTATTAAAAAATGTACGAACATGAAACATAACTATTGTAAAATTATAAAACAACAATAAATCTAGTCTAAAATTGAGCAAATTGTTCGGAACTAGACACTTCTTACAGCTGACTTAAGTAATTTTCAACATGATAAAACACTTTGTAAATACGTTTTACAGACATATTTATAATTATTAGTATTTAAAATTCCAAATACCTAAATTTTGAAACATTCAGACTATTGTCACACTTAACAAAAGTAAAAATTTATGTATCGTTTCTATTTTAGTATGGTATAAACAAAACGCTCAACTTTATAAACATTCTTTTCAAACTATTATTTATCTCTACGTATTTTGATTGTCGACAGTTTTCATCAATGTTGATTTAGAGAATTTTAAACTGTTTTAAGAGTGGTATTTGTAACAACGTTTCAGCAACGTTCAGATACAAAAATAAATGTAATTTGCATCTTCTAAAATCTACATTTATAGTGACCAATAACAAATCTTCTTGCATTCAAATATTTTGAGATACAACACTATAGCTACACTATACCGCATTAGTTATTTATTCTAGCTTTGAAGAAACTTCTGAATCGAAAAATGTATCAGCAAAAGTTATGCTAACAAATAAAATATAATTTGCAGGTTCACTTCTTCACACAGAAGTCTTCACTTTGACTGTCTAAAAGAGTATGTAACATATGTTTGGAAGTAAAACGTATCTGACAAAGTAATATTTGTCAACATTTAATCAAATAACTTGCCCACATTAAGCAGTAATTGGTCTTTAAACCTCTTGACATAAGAGAGGAAATCTGCAACAATATGATTTTGAAACTTCATTAGCAATGTGCTTGGATAGATAATTCTCCATCTATAGAGCAATGCGAGGAGAGTACATATTCTCTTTTGGACTACTAATTAGACGTCCGGTTCTGGATCAGGATCTGGGTCTGGTTCCGAACTGATGTTGTTCAACAATGTGTATGAATCTCGTATGATTAGCAGTCGATGTTGTCCGTTGATGATGAAACTACTGCCACGTCTTAATGTCTTTTTTCCTCTTTCCAATGTTTCACGAGTGAAAACTACATTCTTATAAGCCCGGATGAAAGTCACTATAAGAATCAGGCTACCCACCACTACACAAGTGTAATTTATAACAGGCACTGCGGTTTCTGCCAGCGTTGTCGCAATATAAACCAACCGTCGAATACTTGGCGTCAACTCAGACACACCCTGAAAAAAAAAAAAAAACCACGAAATTAGTACACATACAATTATGCAACTTACATAGAAACATATCTTAATACATAGAAAGCTAAGAGAAGTTTAGTGGAGAGAAATTATGAACGCATACTTTCTGAGGTCTTGAGCGTTCGCGTGATTGATGTGATGTGAAATTAGGAGCAAGGGGGAACTGAAAGTGAATTACCCTAAGTGAACCCATCAAACGATGTCGGCCATTTAATAAACTTACAAAAACTACATTGTGTAATGATCATGTTTTTAATCATACGTATTAAAAAATAACCTCAACAATTATTGTGTTAAGGTGAAGTGAAATTTCTCGCACCTACATGTACGTTTTAATTCGATTTTGGATTCACTAAAGTATATTGATTGGGATGCTGCAAAACTTGTATGTCAGTTCACCACTGAAATATTTATCTCATCCTTAGGTACAAAATGACTAAACGGTACGTAAACAATTCGTTTTTTTACTTAAAGTTGCTACACCTAATTGCGCTTTAAGCGCCTCCTCCTCCCCCGAAATCATGTTCTTGTGAAATGTCATTGCAGCAGCGCTATATTTATCAGTCGACATTACTCATCTGATGCAGAGCCACCATCACACTGTGACGGTATTACACAGTACAATTATCCATCTTGCTCATGTACTTGCAAAAATTGTTTGTTCTTTTATAACAAAAAACCTTGGAAACCCAGTTACCTAATAAATGATTTGTAAAACAACAAACTTTCTTGTTATGTATGTTAGCAACAATACACGTTATTGCCGTGTATTTGAACTCACGAAAAAGGAAAATTAAATCTGAATTAATAATTTTATTCCTTATATTAAATTATTTGTATTGGTACAGTAACTGTTAAACATTTAAATTTACGTAGAATAACTAAGAAAGGTAGGGCAACAGGATTTAAAAGCAATTTAAAAACATGCTGTTTTTTTCCTAAACTAACTGCACGTACAAATTTTACTAAAATTTATGTTAATATATTTAATTACAGCTAAAGTATTTAATTTCCTTGGTTTCATGATATATATTTTTTTTTACAAAAATTTACTTTCTTTCAGTAAAATTCAATCCAGAGTCTGTGATTTCTACATAATTTTGTAACTTTCGACGAATCTGTGATTTTAATTGAATACAATAAAAAAAACATATTCGTGGCTTTGCAAACAAAAAAACATTACAAGGAAATTTATTCTTTTAATGTATTTTGAAAAGTTTGTAATCTCTACAAAAAAACTTGAATGTATATTATATGTTGTAAGCGCTAGTAAGGAAGTGAATCATTTGCGGACCTAAGATTACGCCGTGTTTTTTTCTCCCTCCAAGTGTAAAGAAAATTTTCTATATTATTTCCATAATATATTTCAAATACCTGTTGTTTCAATAGTATTTTATAAATCAACAGGTTAAAAAATAGGTTTCAAAGCGTTAGTCAGATCTCTGCAGTCTCATTCTTAACATTAGGGCTACAGTATTTATATAAATGGTTGTATATTTCCTGTATATGTAAGTACGTTTAGCACTTCCAGTAAACATATGCTTTTGTAATATATATGTATCAGAAAATACATTTCAGTGCTTAATATTACTCAGTGTTTTACTACACGATGTATAAAACTATAATATTTAAAAATATGTTATTCTGAATCATCCACATTTTTTGCAATGACAATTTCTTACATTCTATAATGATATAATTATTAGAGGAAATTTATGTGATAGTAATAATGTATCCTATAACAGCTTCTACAAACTATATAAATAATTTTATCGTCTTGACAAGCAAAGAAAGTTTGATGTACAGTATGTAGCATTACTAATACACGACAAATTATTACATAGCTGTTCAGTAGTTTAATCCTTTTGTAAGATTTATTTGTGTAGTGTCTGCCTGGCCAAATATTATTTTCAATTTTTTTTATGAACGGTAAAAAACCTATTCCATAGCAGCAAAGCCATACTGGACTGTTATGTTAATAATATCTTACAACAAAGAAATTATTTATTAAGTCTTTAAATATAGAACTATAAAAAACGATCATAAGAAAAACTAGACAGTTTAGTATGATAGTATGTAGTTATGTATGTATATATGTATGTATGAAATCAACAGAAACATTAAGAAATTAAATACTGCAGAGTTTCCTTAAGTTTGGTACACCCAAAACCCTCAGTGAGGTAATTTTATTTTGTTAATGCTTTGTTAATATTTCTTCAAATGAGAGCTGATTGTGATCTAGTACTGAAGGTCCACTATGTTAGAAAAATTATAAATTATTCCTTTTAAGATACCATTACATATTTCCAAATTACAGAGCCACGTGACTGATTGTGAATATATTTGTGTTTATTTACACTCACGTTGAGGAAAGCGGGCTCTTCTTTAATTATGTTACTAATTGAATGCTATGTCAATTAGCTTCCAATATTTTGGGAAAATACTGTTTTTAAATTATGTGTTCTGAGGTCCATTAATCTCTTAATTATCGCATTTAAGTGAAAAGTGCAAAACATATTTTCGTCATAGTTTTTTGTGAAGAACACGCATGAGGAATTTGCCCACCTATTTAAGAAATATTTTGTGTAAGGTAATTCGGGGGAAGATGCTAGCTGGGGGAACATGCCAGTCATTGACGTTGTTTACGTATATTTAATTATTATTTTAACTGTTTTTAATATCACTTATAGCTCATTACTGACTTACACAAATGTCCAAAGAAAATTGTACCTTATTGTAATACTTTTTACACAGCAAATTCAAACATTCCCCGAGTTACATTATATGTATATATATATATAATTCATTTATGAAAATATGGATGCAACAAACTTGTTTTATGCGAGACTAACAATTGGAGGGTACACAAAACTAATATAAGTGAAAGATAGTAAAATGAAAACCGTACATTCGATTTTAGTCTGTACTCGATTATTGCAGCTGTACTTAAATAAGTGAAAAACATTCTAACAGTAAAGTTTTAAAACTGTGTCCACAGTACACTTCTTTTTCTTAGGAAAACGAGCATGTAACAATCATAGATAAGCCACTAAACAGAATATTATTCTGCGAAGTGGCAATGCTTCCTATTGTCCAGAATGTATGGTACGCTGAAACGTCATTCAACATATTGTAATAGCGCGGTTGGTGCGCTGGAAAGGGCGCTCGCCTCCTTTAAAGGCACCGAGTTCAATTCCTGGCAGTGTCGACCAGGACTTTCATATGTAGTACTCGTGGTGGACTATGCAATTGGTTGGCGGATTTTCTCTGGGATCTCCTGCTGCAATTCCTTGCTGGTAAGTTCTTATATAAACCTCTTCACTTATCCTTCGACACTTTGATCGTCTGCTGAAATACCTCGCTGTTAAGTTCTGACAAAAACCTCTTCACTTATCTTTCGACACTTTGCTAAGAAACGTTCTCACAAGCCCCTTCTAAATCAGGAGATAATGTGTATTTTAAAGTATTAAATATAAGTTATTGACATATTTGAAACAAATCCTAGAACTTCTCTCCGAATAGTAATATTCCAAAACCTTTTACAAAAAATAAAATATGAGGTGTCAAATTATAGCAATGCTAATTAAGTATCACACATAATGTTTGTTAATTTGACTGACCACGTGACGTGGCACGGTGGCAGAACACTGGTATCGCACTCAGGAGAAACTGGATTCAAGTCCTTAACCGGCCGTCGGATGTCGTGGATGATTTTCAGAAATCTCACTAGACGTGTTCTTGGTTCTTTCCTATCTCCATATGCAGCGGGCCATTGTTTCTACATTTATCTTTCTTCCCGAGTCAATGTCTTCGTCCCTGAAGATATCTACATGCCTAGTTTACGCTAACTGGCTTTAGTCCAAATACCAAAACCGTTTCTTAAATGCTTGTTGTCTGCATTTCCAATTATTAATTTCATTACAGTTTTATTGTGTTTTGGTTTAATCATATGTATTCTGTAAAACGTAAACTAAACGCGTGAATTAATGGTAGATACAGGCAGTCAAAAACGTTTATGATACCAGGTGTGTTCCAGGTCAAGAACAATTTTTCCTAATAACAAAAATTTAAAAAATATCTAAACACCCTAGTAAATGATAGGCTATGTTACGAAAACATCACAGGGAAAAATACAAGTGAGCAAGCAATTTTTTTAAATTTTTGGTGCTGTGTACCGCTCCTCGGGATAACTTTCGAAAACAAATAGTTAACCGATATCAGATTTTGCGTTAGATTTTTTAAGATATTTTTTGTGAGTAGTCGACTATCCTTGTTTTGATATTGAGGGAGCATCAAACAATTTCTTATTTTCCTAATGTGCACATTAAAACGTTTAAGATAATAAATTTGCAAAAATATAGAATGCATAAAGTACCTCTTCAACCCAGACGATAGGGAAAATTATGTCTCGAAAATTTGTCACAGAATGAATGTTAATAGCGCGATCCACTTGCAGGTTAAGCTGAACTTTCACCTTTCCTTCCAGAGGTACTCCCAATTTCTGAAACAAACAATCCATACATTGTTGCAAATTATTCATGCTTGTGGATAAGAAAATTTGATACACTATTAGTAATTAATAAATTTGTATAAATACATTTTGCAAGACATTTTACTAATAGAATTACCTTTAAAATAACACATTGGAATGCGCAAAATATAAAATGATTAATGTTCTGGTTATAAAAATATCCGTTCAGAGAAAACGTGACAAAATATTGTTTGAATTTTAGGGTTTTTCTTTTTACATTAAAAGTATAGTCAAGGTCTTATATTTAAAATGTTTAGATGGATGATAAAAACTCAACAATACTTTCATCTAACCTAAAGTTATAATGAAACATTTCGTTGTACCTAGTCGTGGGCTGAGGGTTGTTTCCAGAGAGCTGCAGTTGTCAAAACTGCACAGTAATTTACAGTACTCGACGTCACAGTTACTGACTCACATTTCTGCAGTTGCCACTTTATACGAATCTGTAAATTTTTAATGGCTGCGGTCTAAGGTGCTTTCAGATGAAGCGTACAGTTTTTCATAATATGCAATCCTGGAAACAACCCACGGGCCGCTAATATATATGCAGTAAACATAGTAAATGAGCGATGAACAGACGATGTAAAGAATGCTTGTCTGACCTCACATCTCAGTTAGTATTGTACTAACTTTCTTGAAAGAAACACTTAATTTGTTTTTGTGTTGTAACAAGTACAAATAGCAGCGACCTCTTGCACGTTCGTCGTTTCAAACGGTAACTGTAACCGTGGTAGTATTAAGCCTAAGAAATTGAAGCCGAAATTCCCATTCATATGTGTGAAGCTAGACACATGAATTGAAAATGAATCAGATACACATAGTGGCAACAGGAAAGTAAATATTTTTTTTAATATGGGGTCTCTATTCCAGGTACCAGAAGAACGATTTTTAAAATATGTATAATGTGTAGCAAAAAAACAAGCTATTTTCCAAAACGCAGAAGTAATTCACATGGCGTTATTACACATTGCATAATTCAAAACAATATTCTAAAAATAATTATATGAGAAACAATTATTAAAAACAACAGGGAGTCACAAAATACAAAGCAAAAACGTTCTAATATTATTATTTTATTGTTATGTCTGTGGAATAAAGCATGGGCGAAGAGACGTGGCCAGACAGCATATGTTTCCCACAGTGGAATCTACAGAAAAAGTCTTTGAGCCATTAGTTATATCTGTAGAAAATGCACGAAACTTGTTTTTTGATACCTGGACTAACTTAGTTTCAACTTTCTGGCACAGTGTATGGGATGTGCTACAAGATGTTACCAGAAATGTTATATTTTGCTGGCGATGTATACAAATGAACAAACAACACGAGAGTCACGTTGGCAAAATGCAAGTGAAAAGCATTAGTCGTAACAAATACTAAGTTTTGTAACATAATTGCTGCATTTTATTTTAAAGTATTGCTATTTACGGTCACGTATCATCTCAAGAACATAAATAATCGTATTTTAACTGAAAAATTACAAAGTGGATTTGATGTATTAAAGGAAACGGAGTTGAAATAACAGTTTTCAAAATTCGCATGAGTCATATGTAAAGGTCTACATAAATTCCTTTATAAAATACGTCAGCTAAATTGATTCTAATGTTAATAATGAAGGCCACGTACCACGGCAGAAGTATAATTAAACTTTTAAATTTGCCTTCCAGTTGATTCTCATGTTGCGTTATAGTTTGTACATCATTGATATTATCGCAAAGTATTCCAGTTACGATGGTATTACACACGGCTTGTATTTCTAATGAGGTGTTAGGAGCCTATGACGGTAAAGTAAGATTAAGGGACAACACAACGTCCAATACCGAGCCGGGATGCAAACCCAGAACCTCTTGTTACGTAGAACGGCGTCTAACAGTTTATGTGGAAGAAAAGATAGGTAATATTTAAACAACGTCATTTCTATTTCAGTTTTAAAATAGAGTTTACAGTACACTCTAAATTAGAATTAACGTAGGCCAAATTTCCCCACGTTCAATAAGCTCACGGTTTTTCACTGGCGATACTGTTGTTTTGAAAATGTTCAGTGACACAGCAGATTTGGGCTAAAAAATTCAATTGGTAAACATGTATTACTTTTTAATCTGTACAAATTCTATTAAAATATATGTAATTTACAAACTACAGAATAAATATGTTACTAAAATGTCAAAAAAACCATTTTACGTGATCTTAGTGTACAAGTAATAAATATCCTACTGCCATTTCTACAGCACTCATACTACTAACATTAAGCTGCTTGTTATTTAGAGTGAAATATATGTTTCGATACGTTGCACCTAAATGTACATTTGTTATTTACGGTAGACTTACATAGCAATAATTATTCTTTCTGTACGGCTGTTGTGGTAGTTCAATTGTAGTAATGTTTTGTTTGCACCGTTTCTCACTAAGTCACTATGACGTTACGATGCTTTGAAAAAGTCACACATATTACAAACCGTAATTTTATTCATAAGATAACTGTGTGCAAAGGTAACACATCTAACTGGTAAACTATAATATAAAGTACTTAAAATGGCAACTATATTATTTAAGACTTCATGTTGGGGTAGTAGTTTAGGTCATAGGCTGATATGCTACAGGTAGGTGTATGTTTATATGTGTGTTTATGTATACATATGCATGCATAAGCATGTGTATATAAACACGTGTGTATATACATGGTAGGGCTGAATTCGACCGACAAATCGCGGTACGTGATTCCTGAGAAAATAATAGGCATTAAATAGAGACACCACTTAGTGTCTTAACATAGTATTCACGAAGCAATTACCCTTCGAAGTTCAAATTTTTAAACAGTATTCTCCCACATGTAATTTACAGTGATATTATTTTTTCTCGTGAAAATCCGCGAAAGTATTTTGTGATCATATCCATACTGCGCAAGAATAAGTAAATAATCGTCAAAACAGGCTTAGTTGAATCATAAAATAGATACTGTCACAGCAAATACTTTACATAACATATATAGATTGCTTGGTTTCGTAGTTTATCATTCCATATCATTCCATTTTATTTCAGACATTGATTACGGCTTCATTAGGACTGTTCATACGAAATATACACGATAATTCACTAGTTGTTACTGCCAAACACAAGACCATTCATTGCATCATCAGGAGGAAAAAAAATTGTTAATGTGAGTGCCTGGTTAAATGGTGGTTTGCAGTAGTGTAGCTGTACTGCTATGTTAATTTACTAACGAGAACATTTGACACGGAGTGGTATAAACAAATTTTTCATTTATTTTATTTTATTTGTGTCTTAGGTTTCACATTTAACCATGGTCATTATACACTATAAAATTATAATTAGAAATTAAAAAGGCAACAAATACAAACTGTTGAAACTTGCTTATACAAATGCGTCTTAGTATATATTTATTTTCTGCTACTGCTAATACTCGAATACAAACAATACGGTCTGTTAAAACATCAGTGATATACTTTTGGGATGGTTATCACTTTATTAATGTTTCAAATAACTGTAAAAACACAGTATAGGACCTTTACGCAAATTATATGTTTTGCTCTAAATTATACAAGAAACAACTCCTGCATGTGGCTATTACTCCTCGTGAATCATTCTGTGTATCTGCTTACGTTGATTATCTTAGTACTACTGATATTTCAGTAGGCTACACCATAATTAATCGAAAAGTTAACTAATATTATAAAGTACTAAGAATATAAGCAGACAAACCAAACAGTCATAAAAATGCACTTAGCTCCGTTAAAACTTAAGATTAATATTTGAAGATGAAGTAACAGTGGAAATTTTTCTTTTGCAATTTCGTGCATTAATAGTTAGAAAAGGTTTCTCAATACACATTGTAATATTTAAATAAAATATTTTTAATATTCTATTCATGATTTTACTACCGGTTGTATTTTGAAATATGTTTCGTGCTCTTCCTTGGAGGGCTGGAGACCTTCAACAGCTTCTAGCAGAGATGGATCAGCATTGTAGAAGTGTGGGAAAGATAAATACACAGGAGCGGCTGAAAAAAAGATAGGTATTCACTTCATTTAGTATTCACTTAAACCTACTTTAGGTAAAAATTCCTAAGCATATAATTTACTGTTAATAATTACAAAATTATTTTTATACAGAAGATGTTAGACCTCACAAATAATTAAAACACTCTCTAACACCACATGACTTATTTGTGTATGATAACGTGAAGAAGGATAATATTTTATTTTCATGTTACAAATTAAGATAATATCATGACCTACGACATTTTCCATTTACAAATGTTTCAGCTGCGTGGAACCTACCATTTTCGTTCACAACTGCTACGATACGTACGAAAATGCTTGTAACAAACAGATCTGTGACTTTAACATTTTTTTACTTGTTGTTTACAGTGAATGTCCACCATCGTCGGTACGCTGAACACATCACATGGATGTTCGCAGGATTGCCTATGATCTAGGCTCTGTGCCTGCGCGAATATTCAAGTGCATTTGAGAATAAACGGTATGTCCTAGAGAGTTGCGATAAGAGGACCTTGTTTGTTACACAGGAATCATTTCAAAATAAACCATATTCAAATGTTCGAAAATCCTGACGGTAAAAAAGTTGTATGCAATTAAAGGGTAGTCATCCCTTCTATTTTCATATTGGTAGAAGGTATCAAGTTGTATTTGCTGTTTATTTAAAGGTTCCAACAGCATTAAGCAATGTTGAAATTATTGTTTTTTTTTATGTCATTTAGTTTCCGATATTTTGGGGAATTACGATTATAAATGTTGATATTCAATGACTCACTACTCCCTTAATATTAATTTAAGGTGAAAAATGCAAAATATAATTTCGGCTTATTTTTATAAGAATTCACCTATCAGCGTTTGTCGGTATTTTTCAGACTCATCCCGTATAGTTCTATTCATCGTATTATTAATATTATAATTGAACATACTGAGTTTGCCGTAGATCAACAGAAATTATTATAATTGTCTAATGACACGCTACATAAAAGAGTGCATTTTCATACAAAAAACAGTTTTATTGACAAATTTTGTCAAAAAATCACAATTTTTGCGATAAGAAATCATTAATTATAGATAAGTATCCAATATGTATTTATACAGTCGGAGAATACTTTTGTGAAAAGTGACTGAATAATACTATTACAATGGATGAGGTTCAGTGCTTACAGTTACCAATAGTTTGCTACCTCTCATACTTGTAGTTAGTTACACTCAGTACATTACAGAAGTGCCCGAAAGATAAAAAAATTAAACTCGCTCTCTCTCTCTCTCTCCATACATATACATACACACATAGTATATACAGACATCTCGAAATAGTAAACATAAAGAGAAAATATAAATTCACAAATAAACATATTAAGGACCCGAAAAATATTTATTTTGGGTGCAAGCCTAAATTCAAACTGCTGTAATATATTGCAACTTTTGTGAGTGGCTCTTGGCTTATTCAAAATCTCCTGAAGGGCTGTCAGTATATAATAAAAAGACAACAGAATTCAGGCCCAACTCTTTGTATCAATGTGTCAGCGAGCAGCCAATAAGTACCTTATATCTGTTGGTGTGCACTTATATTTGTAGATTTAACCTACATGTCAGTGAACCCGTGAATATTTTCTGTCTTTCTTATAAATTATGTTCCAAGATTGCATAAGAAAACTGGTTTTCCTGTAACGTCCAGCTACTTCGGCACTTGGGGTCGTAAATAAATATACGTTCATATTATAATATTGCAACTAGTCAGCGCTTTCGAAGGCATTAGGCTGAGCAACTGACGAGCTATGCCACCTCCCACTCCCCTGCTACCTATCTCAAGTCCTGGCGACCTGGCGGCTGACTGCGCCCCTCCACCACTGCTGATATTCGTGCTCTTGGCGACGCGAACCACTTGGGCCTGGCTGACATCACAGGCGTTCTGAATGGATGAACACCTGTCAGTCGTCCTGGACAAGCATTCAGCTCGGACATAACTGAATGTTACTTTAACACCTAGAATTTTAATTTTAGGGGGCCTACATCAACCAGTATTGTTGGCGAGATCTGAGAATATTCTGGCCGTCATCCCGGGAGACTATAAATACCGGCCCACGGCGAGCAAGAGAGAGAGAGAGAGTATTCGCGGCATTAAGCTGGTGAGTGTTTGCGAAGAACTTGGTAGCGGGGGACGATGCAGGACCAGCAGATCGAGGAGAGGCTATGCAGGTGAGAATGACGGTGACACTCTAGGAGTGGTGTGAGTAAGTGTGGGAGTAGACTGCCAGGTTGAATTGTAGCTATGCACTCAGGAACATTTGTAGATACAGACTAATGCTATCGGAGGACTGAAAGGGAGAGACATTTATTATGAAATACTAGATTAGTAAATTAGGCTTATATTAAAAACCGCCTGTGTATAATATCTGTAAATGTTTATTTTAAAAAATGTGCCACAAGTGTTTTATATATAATGCACAGTGTTTCAAAATTGTTGTAACAAATTAAGAAGTTTAATTTAAAGTCATTTTTTACTATCCAAGCCCTGCATTCCAAGAAAACCTGGGTGCACCCAGGACAGCAAAGCTGTCACACTGGTGTCAGAAGTGAGATGGAGGCATTTTATTTTTAATAATAGTAAAGAAAACTAGTTTCTTAGATTAGGTTAGCTAGATAAATTAACGTAAATTATTAACTCAGTAAAGATAAATTTATAGAGTAATATATGAATATTAACAGTGGAAAGGGCTACTGATATGGAAGCACTGCATGCATTCATAAATTGACTAAATGTTAGCGTAAATTGTCAAATATGCAGTCTGAAAACGATGTGAGTAGTCAGACGCACAGCGTAAATAGCAAGATCAATAATGTTTATGAAACTGTAAATAGTCATATTGGTAGTGTAAATTGTGAGATTAGCAGAGTAAACAAAATTGCAAATAGTCAGATCAGCAACGTAAATCGTCATATTAGTAATGTAAGATAATTAGTGGATGGGAAAATAAACAGTATGAACGAATACGTCGACAGGAAAATAGGATGCGTTAGTGAGGTGGTTGACAAATTAGACTAGAAAATATACAGTGTAAATGAGAATGTGGACAGTAAAATTAGCAATACCAGTGATATGGTGAATCAGAAAATTTACAGTGTAAATGAAAAAGTGGACAATTTCAATGAAAAGGTGAGCAGTGAAAGTGGAAGAATGGACAGTGTCGATGGTAAAATGGAAAAGGAAATAAGTGTTCTTAAGGGGATTGATCCCTGTCACATCGGTTTTACGGTTTTTCTTATATATCAGGGAGTAGACACATTGTTTTACTTTTTTCACGCTGACAAGGCATAGTTTATAGTTTCATTCAAATTTGGAATCCATATGACATTGCTTCTGTTAATTTTTTTGGCCTCTGTAGTCGCTCCCGTAAATAAAGCAACTTTTCATTTTCAGCTGTTTCCCGTTGCAAAATAAAGAATATATTATGGATCCAGCAATTACAGAAAACCAATTAAGTTTGTCTCTATGCCCTGTCGTGACAAAAATTTTGATACATCGACTGGAACAGAAGTTATCGAAAAGAAACAGATAAATCCAAGGTGGTAGGGATCAATACTCCTTAAGAAAGAATGGCTAAAGTTTCTCCAGAGTCAATAAGTTGGATGCAGTGCGACGAATACAAGACTGTCAACCAACGCAGCAACAGAAGACGGTGGCGACGATAAGCAGGCTGTCACTGCCAACACGACACCGCCCAAGCAGCCCATTAGCACTGGTTCCAGTTCGCCAGGTGCTGGGAAAAGAATCACCATTAAGCCCGCCCCGTACGATGGTCAGACCCCTTTGTGGAAATAACAGCACAAGTTCGAGATCGTCGCCACCTTGAATGGCTGGACTGACGAGCAGCTGGCCTATTACCTGGCAGCAGTACTGTGGGGCCCCACATTGATCGTACAGCAGTCACTACCTGAGCGACACAGACAAGAGTACGCCACCCTGGTATCTGTGCTGGAGTTGCGTTTCGGCGACAGGTAAATGCGACACGCCCAGCTGCGGAGACGCACACAGCGACCGGGTGAGTCACTGCAAGAGCTGTGGCAGGACATTGTGCAGCTGACCCGCCTATCCCTGGAGGGGTGTCCCAAGGAGGCTCGTGACGTCATCTCTGTCGGCTTCTTCACTGGCGCCATAGCCGATGCAGAGGCGCGGAAGGTGGTGCGTCTGGCTGCTATACATAACATGTACGATGTCAAGGCCCGAGCATTTGAGTGTGAGTCGGCGAAGCACATACTTGAAGCACAGTGTCCGGTGCGGATCGTGATCCTGGGGTAGGAGGGTTAAGACGACAACCTTAAGAAGACTCTGAAGAGCATGGAAAACACTATGAAGGAATTCGCAGCTCGAGTTCCTGCGACAGGGTCATGCAGCAAGTCGAACAGACAGGCCGAATGATTGCCCTGTGGACAACCAGGGTACCTGAGAGCCAGCTTCCCTTAAAATCACCAGAAGTAGCAACATCAACAGCGGGGGAAAGGGCAACGAGTCTCAGGTAAGAGCACATCATCGGGAAAATTGTAAACACCTACCTTGAGGAGCAAATGTTGGTTGTGGCTGGAGGGAAGAACTTAATATACCTACAAGTACGCTCAGTAAAGCAGGACTCAAATTCCATACTTGTGGAGGAGAGCAAAATATTTCTTGTCGAATGGTCGTCGACACAGGGGCGACGATAACAGTACTGAGGCCAAACATAATAGCGTCTTACCCCAACGATTGCCAGACCATAGATCATATGAGTGTTGAAGAGTGATACTGACCACTGAAACTGGAGAGACCACACCAGTAACAGACAAGAGAAGAGTTATTTTGTACCTTGGTGAAGTCAACATGGAGCATGATATGCACATAGCTGAAATGGAGGATGAATGACTCTTGGGACTGGATGTGTTGCGTAGGCTGGGGTGATGTATAGGTACTCTACTTGGGGCACTGTGGTTCAGCAGTATCGAGTTGGTGACATCGTCTCGTCAAGATTTGTTCTCACATGCAAGTTTCCCATTACTCTGTGGTCAATCCACGTTACTACCTGCTTCAAGTGCAGTAGTTATCCCGGGTCGATACAGAGAAAACCTGTTAGGATAGTATCCTAACAGCTAGAACATTAGTTAATCTTGCATCTCACTGTTTGCTGGTCTGGGTGATGTACTTGTCCGATCGAGCATCAGACTAGAGGAGGGGGCCATAATAGGAGTTTGTAAGCAGGCTTCTCAAATCCTGCCAAATAGTCCTGAAATCCCATGGTCAGCTAACTATGAGGGGGCCTGAGGCACTACAGGAACTTTTGAAGAGAACAAAAGGAAACTTAAACTTGCGACAAGAGAAAGCTGTAGGTATTACAGAGGAATCAAAATACCTTCTCGTGTGGGCTAATTGACCTAGACAGGACCAATGTTACATTCCATCGCATTGACACATCCGAGGCCCACCCAATAAAGCAGTTCCATTAACGACTGCTTCTAGCTTCACATGAGGTGGTAGATAGTAACCTAAAATATATGAGGGACCTAGCTGTAATAGAAACTTCAGTCAGCCCTTGGTCCTCTCCGGTTGTGTTAGTAAAGATGGACGGATCTCTGAGAATTGTTTGTGTTGTTACCATCAGTTGACTGATGTGACCAAAATTGCTTTTATCTTCTGCCTAGGATTGACGATACCCCAAACATCTTAGCAAGTGTACGATGGTTTTCGGCCTTGGAACTCAAGAGCAGGTATTGGCAGTGTGAAGTGACCATAGAGGATTGGGAAAAGACTGCCTTCTGCTTCCAAGGGAAAGGAACCTGGTAGTTTTAAGTTATGTCATTTGGGCTATGCAATGCCCCTGCAAACTTTGAACGTGTAATGGAAATGGTCCTCCCACTAGACTCCTGTCAGGTTTACCTAGACAATATTGTCGTCACCAGCAGAACATTCGAAGAACATCTTATGTACCTTAACGCAGTGTTCCATAAAATTTCTGCCACCAACCTGAAACTGGTCCCTAAGAAATGCAATGGGTTTCAGTAGAATATATTCTTTGGCCATGTAGTGTCGGCCCATGGGACAGAGACCAACCCAGAGAAGAGTAAATCTATCAGAGACTGGCCTCGACGACTCGACAAAACCGAAGTTAGACATTTCCTAGGTCTGTGTGTGTATTACAGCAATTTCGTGCATGGGTTCGCATCAGTTGCTAAGCCACTGCATGAACTAACAGAGGTATGGAGACAATTTTACTGGGCCCCTTGAATGTGAGGCTGCCTTCGCGAGGTTAAAGGAAATATTGATTTCACCTCGAGTCCTAGTTTTTCCTAACATTAAGAGCGAGTTCAACCTTGATACGGATGCTAGCGATGTTGGTATTGATGCTGTGTTGTCGCAAGTTCAGGAAGGGAAAGAGAGGCCACTTGAGAATTTCAGCAAAGTATTTCGTACGCCTGATAGGAATTACTGTGTGATTCGTAGAAAGTCTTTAGCTGTTTTGAGGCCAATTTCCCACGTTCATTCTTATATATTCGGAAGGCATTTTGTAGTATGTACTGATCATGCTTCATTAAGTTGGTTATTAAATTTCAAGAACACAGATGGGCAGATAGCATGTTCGATACAACATCTTCAGGAATATGATTTTGGAATACAGCACAGACCTGGCCATCTTCACAGAACTGCATATTCCCTGTCATGAAAACTCTGTGAACCATCTTGCGACAGTGTGAGTGCCAACAAGTAAATAATAGTGAGTTTGGAATTGTACGCAGGACCCAGATCCCAGAAGATATTTCTGGTAACCAGACACAATCATGGGGCGATAAGGAAATTAGGGAAAATTAATTGAATTACCCCAATCTGCGCCCTCTACTGGAGTGGAAGTAAACAGACTGATGACCAAGCTGGGAGGAGATATCTAGTCTATGGGCCGCAATAAAATCCTATTGGGCGGAGTGAAATTCCCTCATCCTTAGAAATGGTATGTTCTATAGGAAGTGGGTGCGCAACGATGGAAAACAATAACAGTTTCAACTTGTCCTGCCAGGATGTAGGGTTCCATAAGTGCTGAAAGAACTGCATAACACTACAACTGGTGGACATTTCGGAATAAATAAAGTTTGCCTGAGGTTCCAGGCTCCATTGTCGGGAGGATGTGGAGAAGTGGTGCCGAATTTTTGACACCATTGAAGTACGAAAACGACAAAAAATTAAGGTTAAAGGTCTATTTTGTTGTTGTTATAGTTGGTGATGGAAGCCTGTAATGCTTTCAGAGCAGTAAATTTTTATTCAAAACAATTTATTTGTAAAGTACTACACAGCAGAAATAATTATTTTGAATGTGTATGACAGTACCCACAGAAAACATATAAGGTACCTGTATAGTCTGTCTCACGTAACGACTCCATATTTTGATAGTTCACTTCTGAGAATTGTGTCTGTAAACAGGATTGCGGAGACCGTGCTTTTCCAGGAAGCCAGGTAGGTTTAAAAATCCAAACAATGGAACTACCACGCACATTTCTCAGAAGAGAAATGTCAAAATATGGAAAAGTTACACGAGACAGACTATACCTTATATGGCCCAGTTCTCAATATGGCCCACTAGTCGTCATTGTGTGGTAATGCCGAGATCGATGTGGGATCGATGCACACTTGTCTCATGTATGAACATACTCCATATATAAATATCTGTCTTACTTCATCCGTGTGTTAATATAATTAATGATTTAGGTACACATGATTGTTGAACCTCAAGCGGGCAATATTCGCTACAGGTACCTTACTTTTGCTTTAAACTAGGATATCAAGCATGCTAGTTGTTCTGTATTATTTGCAGAAGCGATGAAGTCAATGTTGTTTGGTAAACACTTAAGTTTCCTTATGGCATCAATAGCCGTAGTGAATTTAAACTGCGGGAGAGATGGTGTGTATTGGCTATATAACGTACCAAACTGGCAGGGGCTGATGTTCTGCAGGCCACGTGGAGGGCACTTGCACTTGCTACCAGGGCAGAAGCACTTGTTATCTGGATTTTTGTCCGGCAACTCAAAAACATTCTCCGGTGGCCGATAGTAACCAACTTTGATGCCGTCCTTCTCTGTCATGGACTGGAACTGAAGAGGGAGAATGCGACACAGGTCCTTGTCGTAGACATGCACAATGTCGTCGTGAGTATAGTCGCGTGGTGGAAAGAATGAACCTTTAAACAAAATCAGTTAATTCCTCATTAGCATTGAAAATCACTTATAAAAAATGAATAGTGTTACACAAAATTAAAGCAAACCAATAATTATTTATAAAATAAAGACATTAGCAGATATGTTCTAATAGTTATTCCCTCGTACACAGTCGAAATACCTATATTTTCATCAATATTTTGCAAAGGTCTTTACAAAATTACATTTACCAAACTCGGTGGGCTTTATTCGGCAGGCGACATCTTCGTCATCAACCGAAATTTATGACTCTGAGGCCTACTGCCATAGTACCTTGAGGAGGCTGGCGAGACCATCATTATTAATATCTAATTATTTTTCAATTAAAATATATTTCTTATTTGTAATGTTTTTTATTTATACTTATTACCAACTTTCGTATTTCCTCATCGCTTAGCTGCTCTATTTTCATCCCAAGTGGGTGCAGCGGTGGCCGAATGGTCAGACAATTCGCCCTCAGCCAAGACGATCCCGGTTTGATTCCTGGCGGGGTCAGTCCCCGGATTTTCGCATGTGGGAAACTTGCGGGAAGATGCAGTTGGTCGGCAGGTATTTTTACGGGGATCTTCAATTTACTGCGCCACTTTATCCTGGCGCTGTTCCATACATCATGTAATTACTCACCAGCGCTAAAGGCCTCGGTGTTTACGAGCTGACCAATATCTCTCACTCACCTACTCACCCAAAGTGTCTTGAATCTACCATATCGCTAATTACATTAATTCCTTAACAAATTGTTTTAGTTAGGATTTTTCAATCACTTGCGTGATATTTTTACTGCATTTTACCCTATTTTTACAAAATGCATGTACCATTTCTCGCTCAAATTATGACGCATATAACATTAAGGTAAATGTATTTGCTTATTTAGCTAAAATAAAGTTTTAAGCATATTGTACATTATTTTTTCTTCACATTTTACTAAGTATTTAACACCATATCCTAACAATCAAAATGCATATTAAGCGATTCACACAAATATTTTGTGTATACAATATAGTATATGATAAAATATATAGTATTATGTAAGAATGTAACATAATATACGATATAGTAATACTTCATCATTAGTTAAATACCCTCTACTCAGAGTATAACGTTTATGCATGAAAATAAGTAAATTATATTAATTTTGAAATCTGAATTCGTGGAAGGATTTCTTTATTTAAGTATGTCAGTTTTTTCTTAATTTGAAGAACTTTCATAGACAAACAGTTTTTTATACAATTATTATGTTGTTTAATCTGAAAACCGAAAGTATCCCTTCGTGAGTGTTGTCTCCCATATTTCATTTAAAAATGTATATTATAAATAATTTAAAATAAATTATTTTTATCGTAAAGACGCTTGCAGTTACACAATATAAATAAATCTCTAACCGCACATGCAGCATGTTAAAATACTCGCAACACCCATTGTCGCATGAATATTTCAATTTGTCGACGATAAAAATAAAGTGTGCTGTGTGATTTCGTTCCCTAGTATATTTGTTGTTACACAAGCTAAAATACCGAATTTTTTTTTTAAGTCCAAGCCTATTCAACCGGGCCGTTCTGTTGTCACACAGATACAGACCGGGACGAACTGCAGCCTTGAACGTATAATGGGACTCGCATAATCAGATGTCGGGATGCTCAGTTGCCAACATGTGTGCATGTTCACATTGATCGCCACGTAGTGAGAAACTACTCAAAGTCAATATGGAACAAAACCTACCACTTTAGTTACTTATTTTCTTTATTAATTTGTACTGAGTTCTCGCATAGGTACTACAGAAAGGCCAACGCGTCCACAAATGTAGCGAATGTATGATTTTATTTAAGAAAGCAACTGAAAAATTAATTTTTAAAATTTTTAACAATGAAGTACGTTAAAAACATGCTGTTTACTAACTAATATTCGCCCTACGGAATACAATTAGTTGAGATAATGTATTACAAACTGCAAATGGTAGCTTGTAATTATGTTTTCCTGTAAAATTTTGTATTATGCTTACGCTATATATAAATTATTCCATTACCAATATGTTGTTGCGACATGACGAATAAAAGTTAATAAATTGTTCGTACTAATCATCAGAATAACGGGAAATGTCAAAAGTAGACTGAATAAAATAGTACGTAAGTCATCTTCATTGCCCCGTGACAAGGAGGAATGAATTTTCATGCGTAAACCAAATCGGAATGGATAGTACTAATGAAATAAAAATGTAAATTTAAACTTCGATTCATCAGTTAGACTCCCCCCACAAACCACATGCTATCTTGTAAATATCCATAAATGTCCTGAATATCCTAAATGCTACCGAAACATTCTACGGGTACTGTAAAGGTACTAAATTTGTGGTAAAATTCATGTGATAATGTACTATACAGATGCTTAGATTACAATAATACGATAGTTAAAATACACTGCAAATACCTAGCACAAAAAATTTAGTTTGAAATGTTTTTGAGCCACAATAACCCTTGGAAAATGCCGCAAGTACATCCAAAGGATAATCCAAAAGTACATACAGTGGATACCTAAACGTGTGTATGTTAGTTATTTAAATGGACATTTTCACTAAATTTGTTAAATATTTTTAAGTAACACTTTTTATTGCTAAAGGGATTTAATCCACCCATTTAAATTAATTCGTCCAGAATAACATAACTAACATCAATAAAACGTATTAATGAAATTTCCATAGTTATTCACAACATAAAGGCTTAATGTGAATCATCTGAGTGTTTTGTGAATAGCCATGGAAATTTTAGCAAGACATCGTAATGAACAAACATTTATTTTTCTGTATGATATTTTTTTAATGGGTTACTATTTTTCTGTGAGATATATTTTAGATTAGTATACATATAGTTAAATATTTGTAACATTCTATGAATATAATTTTCCTCCCTCATTGTAAGTCGGCTAGCAAAGTGATGTCATGGAGTAATAGGCAGTCTTGAACCAGCGCTCAAGATGTACACATCGCACTGCGGTCCGCGGTACGCGTGTGTTCGATTGGGCTGGCCGTAAGTGTGTGCGCGGAAACGTAACGTTACGACCCAAGTTTCAGCCTCTTCATTTACAACATGAGGGTAATCACATTTTGTATGACTTCCGCAAAAAGACCGATGGACTTGGAAATATGTGAGTGGATGGACAATACACAAGGCATAGGCGAAGACAACATCGAAGTCATTCAACTCGACGGACGTCAAAGTAGCATATTTGTTAAACTGGTCTCTCAACATCTACGTGAACGAATATTGCAAGATAACATGGGATTGTCGAACATGGATACTGACGCTGGCGAACAGATTTGCGTCACTATAGAAACTGAGATTGACAACATAGTTTTGGTGCGAATTATTAATTTCCTCGTTGAGCCTGACAACAGTAAGTTACAGTGTCTGTTACGAAAATACGGTAGTGTGTTGAGTGTGCAAGATGAACTTTGGAGTACGAACTACAAATTCCATGTGAAGACAGGAGTATAAACTTCGCGGATGGTGATACTCAAGGACATTACTTCCGACATAACTATCGACGGTGCTTGCGTAGTTGTCATTTTATCCTGGACAGGAACGCATGTGCAACTATTTTGCTGCACCATGTCATGAGTGTCTTGTTTGCCCACTCATCCAAGCAAAGAACGTTTGGAATATAAGTCGGCGGAATGCAGCAACAGACAATGGGGGAACTCAGAAGTGCTCGAAGGGCTCTCGTGGCAGTGGCAGAGACAGTGACACGCATTACCTTGCTATCGCACCTTCAGGCAAGCCAACACAGATACCGGCAGGTCAAAACATATTTTTTTATTATCAACCACAGGCCATTATCCCAAACTAGAACATATTCCAAAGACATATTGTCACATGTTGATATGCATCCTACTGACACGGCGGAAGAGTGAATATTAACGAAGGGAGGTAACGGTGAACTCATACGAGGCAGCTCCACAGCTGCCACTGATGATGTTTTGACTATGGTGGGAGAGTGCATTTCTCATCTGCGGGCAAATGACGTTGACCACTACGTGCAGAACATATATATGGACACGCAGCACAACCGAGATGATAGTAATCCTTCAATTTATCCAGTATTCATTTCATCTGAAAGTCACACTGGCGATGACGTTCAGCAGAAATCCGGATCTACAGTTGTGCACTGCTGAGTACAACTACGTGGGGGACGCGGATGTCTCCACAACATACGATTTCTAAGGCGATCAAGTGATGGCAGAACCTGACACAACAGAGTCAACTTTGGTGGAGGATGACACCACAACCTCATCGATTTCACCTAATGCATGTAAGGGTGTTGCGGCCGCGGCAGACAGTCACAAGGCTGATCACAAGCAGGATAGCCGAAAAAGTCGTGGTGCACTCGCACGAATAGATTAGACTCTCAGGACGTAGTTCCGCTGGCAGGCACATCTATTTAAGCACCGGGTGGTGGCAAGGTTAAACGTTAAAAGTAATGCTTACTGTCCACACCCTGGCTGCTCTGAATATGTGTCGAGTTTCGAGACACCTCAAGATTGAGGAACTTTTACGTGTCATGAATTACAATGCAATAAATATTTTATTTCTACACGAAATAGTTCCAGTAGCCACTCCGGGAGAAACCCTGGTTACCTACACATTTATGATAATCTTGATCACACTAACTGCTATAACATTGTATTTCGTCTTCGTAAACAAGTTCTGCTAAAATATATTGTTTATGAATGACATTTCACCATTTACGATCATCTATAGCTCACAGGCGAAGTAACGTATTGTATCAGTTATTTTAGAAACACCAAATGTCCCATTTTTAACAACATGGGGTTTATGCATATTTACTCTTCAAAGCGCGGAACTCAAACCGTTGAACACAGAAGTAAAACGTACACCAAATTTAATTTTGTAACAGCGCCTTATTTAGAAGGCTTATCAAAATACGCATTTTCAGTTTTATATTATTTAACAGCTCTTTCTTAAATGTGAATTGTGGTGTTTCTCAAATGACTGATTCAATTAAGTTTAGACGTTCCGATGACACGACAAAAAGCAGCCACATCTGAAAAAACCCTGGCGTCCTGTGAGCTGATGAGGGTTAAATACATACCGTAGTAAAAATTTTGAATAGCGCCGGAAATGCAATTGTCGGGTGCCTCCAGTAAAAACCCGCTGACCTGCGGCTGTTGTGTAGTGCCGCATCAACGTACAGGAATCAAGTTTCCGCCCTTATTTTGTGTCTTTTTTTAATTACAGCAAGCCTTTAACGTGGATATTGGGTTGACCTTGGGCTTCAGGAAATCTTCCCAATTTCAGAGAAATTCACGTTGGGCGCCTCCGTTAAAGCTTCGAATTAATTGTGGAAAAAAAACTGGTACTCTAAGAACCTCGAGGAGAGTTCTCGTGTTTCCAAAGATTTCAATAATTTGTTCTACTGCATAAATTCGATAGGCTGTCGTATAGATCAGCTAAACGTGAAAGGGCAGTCAAATGATCTTTATAATATCGCCTACCTGAAAAAGGTTAACAACCCTACACGTGTCATTCCTTATGTTTGTAAAACCCGTCCTGTACTGCGAGAAAAGTTATGAGAACAAGTGAAGTAAAATCAAAGCAAATATTAAAAAATAATAAAGAAAATATATTTGATACATTTTTGCAAACAATTTTAACTTAACTATTTGTAAGTTACAAACATTTGATTAATGGCATACAAATGGGAGAAAAATCATAAATTTATATAGTTTAGTGTTAGTTTTGTAGACGAAACATAGAAGTACACTTTCCTCTTAAAAATTGGTAAAATTGTGCTTCTTTTTCTTTCATAAACGTAAAAATTACTGACAATAAACGTAACAATCTTAAAAAATTCACATTGAAACTACATATCACAGGCCTTATGTATAGAAAATTTCATTACAATATAATTTAGTATTTTAAAAAAATTGCTGAAATTTTTAACTTATTCTACTTTTAGCTTTTTCATTTAGTCCAAAAATATTTTGTAATGGGGTTATGTATCCTTCAGCAGTAACCCATGACAAGTAATTTCAAAGTGAATTATTTTATTTCATTGTAGATATTGAATTTCGCTGCATATAATAACGAAAAATGTGCGAAGTTTGATTTTGAGTTGCCAGTATGGGAAAACTGGCTGACCTAATTTTCTTATAAGAAGGAACTGGGAAATTTAATCTCAAGTAACATCTACAAGACTTACATTATTGAATTCATATATAACATTACGTTTCTATCCCTATTTGAACGTCCTTAGGATATCCGTAAAAGAAAAATTTTAAGGTATTTTACTGTTTATACAATACATTGTTTCAGTTCAATTCTGAATGTAGTTGGTAAAACTTGATTCATAGCTTGGCAATTTTTAATAAAAGTGAACAGTAATGGTGCATAACACATGTTAACAAGTTTTTAGGTAGAACAATTCTTGGTAAAACCTTAAATAGTATATGTGTCATATTATCATTAGTACTAAGATATTAATATTAGCTAGGTAACCGGACAGTTAAAATTCCAATATTTATTTTCATTCCATTACTGTAATGCACGAAGTTCTCGTCACTGTTCTTTCTACGGATTGTCAGACAATTATCTTTTGAAAACCTGATCATGAGTCAATGACGACTCTTTCAACAGTTTTCCTACAAATGTCATCTATTTTGCAGCATAATTTTCCAACATAAAAGGCACAATGGTTTTAGCTTGTTATCTAATTAATGTTTTTTTTTTTTTTTTAATTTATACCATACTTAGATGAAACTATACTTGGAGTTGCCTTGGAAAAAAAATTTGGCAGTACAGTATACATTGGTAACAAAAGTGTAAAACGAGTATTTATATCGACTCCCATTTCTGATATAAAAATTAATTTTCAAAAATATGGGACGAGGTACTAAATGATGGCGGCCGGCTACTATTAATTCAAATAATTGATAGTGTAACAAAGCATTTTTGTGTTTGGCTGCATGCGACAGTCTCAACTATTCGACCACCACGTCGCAAATATCTGCTCCTGTACCCCTGACATTCCTCCTTTTTTTTTTTTTTTTTCAAATATTATATTGCGTAAATTCCGTCTTATTGATCATTAATATACATACGATGTTTTTATTTCACACATCCTTACTGCCTCAGATAATGCAACATAAGTCTCGATACTTACTCATCTGGACCGATACGAGTTCAATGAATGACAACAGTAAACTAAAATTAGTTTGTTTGTGATTAAGTGCTTCTTATAAGCTAAGCACATCATCTTCAAAGAAAGCGATGCTATGTAACAAAGTGTAATTTCATAAAAAACACTGTTTTATAGAACAATTTAATGAAAAAATTACAATTTTTGCGATGAGCAATCACCGACTGAATATAATTATACAACACGTAATGAAACTGTCAGAGAAAACTTTTGCGAAATGGTAATATATGTATGCATAATTTTGTACTGATGTACCATAGCTTTTAAGTATTAATGTATGTGTTGTAATAGAGATTAATATGATCTCTAGTTTTATTTATTGTTTTTTCAAAGGCTGCGTTACACTACTGAACACAAACTTGTATATTGCAATAAATTTTTTATGATTTTACTACAGTATTTAACTACATTCTTAAACCACTAAACATTACTTACCGAATTTTTGAACATTAATAAAATCAAACCACTACGAACGTAACATTAATCAGCTAAAAAAAATATGTGGATTAATGTTACAAGCCAAGACAAAACATTTTGTTTTAACTCATCAAGCTTATAATTGATTAAATATTGGAGAGACATGAAATATTCTAGGCCTACTAAGCTGATAATATCTAAGTAACAGTCAAGGTCTACAGAAAGGAAGCCATACTTCAATCTAGCAAGATGTTAACTAGTCTCACCTTCAGATGCTCTGATGTCGTTGCAAGGTGGCTCAGACCAATAAGGCAGGCGGTCGAGGCCATTAAGTCGATCCAGTAAGCCAAAGTCTTTCATAGACGTGTGACCGGTGAAGATATTAGATACTTCATTCAGCGTTCCGTTTCTCTGGGGAAAAAAATACAAATTAATAAACCACACACAAAATATCGACAAAAATGTTTTCAATGACGTGCATTTTCAAACAATTTTTTATCCATTTCTTTCGACGAAACTCACGCTGATAAGCCACAAGTGTATACATTTGCTCAATATTGAACGCATTTGACGACATTAATTTCTTGTAGTAACTGTACCATGTGGTATATTATTTTATTCATTCATGTTTACCTACACATTATATTACATATTTCAACGGTTTTGTAAGAGCAAACCTTCGTTTTGAAAGGATCCTGATTAATCATATCAGTATGTTTGTGGATTTGTGTCCCTAAAAGTGTTGGAATTTTAATTACATATTGTCATTGGTTTAATAATTAAGGACTCAAGGCACTGTTTACACAGATAACATAACACAAAATAATTATTTCCAAAAGAGTCGGTTATAAAAAATATATTTAATTCATGTTGTCTGTATATTTCCGGATAAAAATTATTAATGTAAACTAAATTTAGTTCTAAATATACGTTTCAAACTAGTAGAATGAACTTTCTTTATTTTTACTTTTCGAGGCTAGAGTGATACAGCACAATTATTTTCAAAACATATAAATTGCACGGTGGTAAAAGTATCCAAGGTCAAAGTAACTACAGGACGCACAAATACAATGTAAGCTATTTTCAAATTTAAAAAAGTAATGTTTCCCTAATGAACTGGAATACATTGAAACCTGGTTTAAATACAATTTGCCTTATGTTTTTCTCGAATTTATTCACTGTAGATTCATATTGTTTAAAATGTTTCATAAAATTTACATGATTAAATCATCTACTAACAAAATTTATAAACCTATTAATTTTTTAATATTCTTTACTTAAACATTTAACTGTGTATTATTTGTTAAGTGATTGTAATATTGCGTGAAAATAATAGCTTTACTATTAAAAAAGTAGAAAACGTAATTTCTTTTGAATAATACATTCGAAAGGAAATAATTGGACTCAACATGACCTCAATGTTTTTCATTTATTAATTTAATAGACGAAGGTCGCTTAAAAATTTCATACCGGGCAATATTTCACTGTTCAATAACATGTTGTGAAACAAGTAGATAGATTACTATGTTTGTGATGTGACTAAGACAAATGTCCTGTGTTCACGTTGAAATTAATGATAAAAACCACTGACCAGCCTTGAGTAGACATCTGAGCTTTGAACTATTACCTATACTTTCGAAACATTATGACAACACACTTTTCTTCACAGCCGAACATCACCACTAATATTTTATCATGTCTATTTTGATCAAGAGTAAGCAGAGAGGCCAAAGAAAATAACATGGCAACTGTAACGTTGCCTGTAATCTACTTTCGTATTATTTCAACTTTCAGAGACACGCATGATATTTCAATAAATACTGACTGTTAAAAAACGCAGTCAATGACTGATTTCCTAGCATCATACAAAGTTACCTCTTGTCGACAGTGACTATTAACGCCTTCCCCAAATTTCGGCAATCCTAAACCTGAGGCAAAATTCTTAAAGTTCCTATTTTGTTCAACAATCGCTAGTTTGGCTATTTGTATGAACATACACAAATTTGACAATTATTCCTTGTACACGCTCTCTTACAAAATAATACCCAATATGTATTGTCATTGATAGTTTAGTTATAAACGTACAAGTTATTTTTTTGCATGACTGACTATCATCAAATATAACAATTTCAATACAATTTAAATAAAAACCTCAGTTAATTTTTTAATAAACCTACACTAAGAAGTGGCAGTAGCCAAGGGTAAATATCCAGCCCTGGTGATGGTTTAGCTGAAACAACTCTGCGTTTTACGCTTCCATATTACATTATTTCCAAATACTGCAATAAAGTATACTATTCTTGTCATTTTTATAATTTGCTTAATATACATGATCGTAGGACTCAATTACTGTATATATCAAACATGTTTAGAATAACGAAGGCAATAAGTTTTTGATTTTGTCCATATATCTGAAATAATTTTTGAAATACTGAAAATGGTCTTTTCCAAAACAATTTAATTCTACTGACATAAGCAATGGAAAAAGTTAAATCTGGTCGATATCCTAACAATATACACATGAGGTAACCATTTAATTCTCTATATTGCATATTTTGTCACATTCAATAGACGGTTGAAGATCTAGTTTCCCTTCAGTTAGCAAGCCTGAGATCCTGCAGTCTTTCATTATGAATATTTTCAGAACTTTTCAAGTTAACTAACTCTGTCTATTAAATAATTTATAGCCCCAGGTATTTTATGACTCTTTTTTCATCATTAATGTCCGTAATTCTTTTTTCTGATTTAAATACACTTTTAATGCGCTAATTAACTGCGTATAAAAATCATCATTAGTGATGTAATCTTTCTGCCATGCTGGTGGTGTTCTGTTTCGTTTTGAACACCTTATATATTCTTCTACCTTTATTAAGAATACTAATCTCATTCCTTTCCTCATTTAAAAACTCATTCAATTTTTCGAAGTAACCTTCATCTATTTAAATGGTTTTAACACATTTTCATTGAAATTGCGAATTCTACTGTTTTATAATAGTTCAAATTCTCTTGTACATATCTGTCAGTGTGTGTAGGTAACACTACCACAAACCAATGTAAACAGATAGAAGAGGAGAACTATGAAGTAACAGTGCAACAACAAAGAAATGTAAGTACTCAGAGCTGACAAAGGAAATGTTACTGTGGTTAATAATTCACATGACAAAGATAACAAGAACTCAGAACTATTGGCTGATCCAGCCGATTACTTCAGATGTCGGAAATTACTGAAAAAAATCGAGACGACTACCAATACACTCATAACCGAGTCATCCTTCAATAAAAGGCCAAGAAACGCCTAGTAGTTAAAAAGTCCAGGACACATACCTTCTATGGCATACCCAAAGTTCACAAACCCGACATTCTGTTCGTTCTCCAGCTCATCTTAGAGCTATGTACTCAAATAAACTGCTACAACCCTGTAACCTTAAGACATCCTGGTCAGTTTTGATATAGTGTCGCTTTTCACCAAAGTACCAGCCCTATAAGCTCTCCAGATCCTACTCGACCAGCATGGGGAGGACCATTGCAACCACGAACTGGTGAAGCTCACAGAACGCTGTGTCACCTCAACATTTTTCACACTTGTAGGGAAATTCTATGTGCAAAACGAGGGTGCTGCTATGGAGTCAACAATTTTGTCTTTGCTGGCCAATTTCTTTATGCCCTACTTCGAGAAAAGAGCGATCGATTCCAGCCCCCTACAAACCACAACACAGCTCTCGATATGAAGGTGATACATTCGTGGTTTGGAGACACGAAGGGGAACGGGATGGACCATTTTCTAGGACACCTCAACAACATCTACTGCAACATTCAGTTCACCATAAACATGGAAAAGAATGGCCAACTTCCTTTCCTGATAACACTTTAGGCCACAGAATCTACAGGTAACCCAGACACACTGACATATACCTACAAGCAAGTTTTACTATCCTCAGTGCCATAAAAGTTCTGAACTAAATACTATATTTTAGGGCAAGACATATATGTGAAGAGCAACACCTGGACGAAGATTTTAACAAAAGACTGCTGCACTAGAAGCCTACGGTTACACAAGGCGCAAGATACAGCAGACCATCAAGATTGATATGAAACACGAGGAGAAGTAAAATCTAAATAACGTTGCTTTATTGCCCTAAATTAAAAGGCGCTAGTGAACAAATGGCTCGCCTTCTCAGGAAACATGGGATAAATACAAATTATGCATACGAACGAAATCAGCATCTTATTGGGATTGGTTAAAGTCTAAACTCTAGCCGAAGAGTTGGCTGGTGTCTACAGAGTCCACTTCTAATGTTGAAAAGTTTACATGCGTCATACTGGAAGGAAAGTCATTACCAGGCAAAAAGAAACATACAAGCCTACAAACATGAAAACTAGCAATCAGCCATAGAACACTCAGTGCACACCAGGCATAGCATTGAAATTGACAGTTTCAGCACAATAGCCCACATAGGAAATTACAGGCTGAGGACCAACAGAGGAGCTATAAAGCTATTAAAACACCTCGACAACATGAACAGGGAAGATAGCAACAAATTATATAAAATATGGGCTCCTCTCGTCATGAAAAACCGCAGTCTGTCTCAGTCTGATCCTGCATCTACCTGAGGATGGCAGCTGCAATGACTGCCGAAACATTGTCGAACAAGCAACGCAAAACACGGCTCAACCCCAGAAGCCAAGAAAAAGACAACGATGATCCTTTGAATTAAAACTTTAAAGCGATAAACCTAACTTTGCTGACTGGCCCCGGCTAAGGTAACTAGACCTATAACCTATGTTACGATGATGTTGATCTGAAGAGAGCATCGTTACCATTAAAGCCTACTACTGTTTTATTTCAATTATCAGAGAAAAGTAATGTTTGAATAACAAGTAACAGCTCTAGAACATAAACACCAAATATATGTTGTTTCTACAGCCATACAAATTAACTCAGGACGAAATTGACTCTTTAATAATATAAGGCCAAATTTAAATATATTATCGCATCATGTTATGAAACAAAACAGTTTTTGTATATTGTGAATGAAAACTTCTGCAACTGTTATGTTGTGTCACAAATCACGCCGAAAAGTGTTTAAAGCCAAATATTCACTTTTCAATTTTAAAAAAAATGTATGTAATGTATAAACTTTTGTAAGCTGACATAAAGACCCTAATATTCTTCGGAATTTAATAACACCGCGATTGTTTTGCCGTTATTCAAACACGATTCATAGCTCGCGTTAACACATCAATTTCTAAAATATTTTGTTCTATTATTGTTGCTTATTACAATAGTCATATTTATGGTGATATTTTAATTACATTGTGCAAATAAAGCTTTATTAACGGCTTGGATATCAAACTGCTTTCTTAAGTGGAAATAAGTTACGTGATTTTTTCATTCGGTTTCACCGTCAACTTGATATAACAATACGTTCTAAAACGTATTAAACGTGACTAAGTTGACGAAAAATTTACACTATCTTTTTGTGACTTGGTTTATTCAGTTACTCGTCGTATTCTGCAAATGATAATTTAAGCTATACTGATAAATTAAAAGTATTTTATGTAGACGTATATTTGACAAATATCAAGAAAAATTTTGCAGTGGAATAGCAAACAATAATAATGTTATTTACTAAAATAATAGTTAAGTCAAAAAGACCGCTTAGTTTATTAAGAATTTAGCAGACAATAGTAATTTTCTTTCAATCTGTATGCCATTAAGATTGTGTATTTGTTTTAATCTTAGCGATGTGTTTTAAATGAAAACAAATGGGAAATAGTATTGTGTGCTCCGTAATTCATGTAACATCGAAGTCACTGTGGAAAACACAGCAGCACTGGTGGAAGCATTGCTAAGAATTTAGGTCTACCACTTGAGTTTGAATATGTTTGCTACTCGTCGCATGTATGCACTGTTGTTGTCTAAGCAAACAATGTTTATTCATTTATATGTCTTTTGTTTAATTTGCAGAAAAGATTAACGTATCTCATTTGTAAATGTTTACATTTATATGAATAATACGAATAAATATTTCGTGCTTCGCTGAAACTGGTTCTGAATATGATAAGGTGTTTGAAGTATGCAAAAAACTTGGAAGAACCAAATTTCTTGTTATGAGAAGCCTTACTCTAGGTTCCCAAAATGGTATTGTCGTATTCACATAGAACGTTAATTTTTTTCGTAGGAATGAAAGTTGTGTATTTTATTACCGTTTTCATTTAAAACTTTTTGTAAATTCCTATAATTATGTTAAAATTTTCCAAATTCCAATTTTTCCCCACTCCCGTTCAAAGCTAGACGTTTCCCTGAATTTTGTAAATATTTATACTCATTTAACTACAACATCTACTATAATTGCGAAACATCTACAAACCGCAAAAAAACTAAATATCTTTACTCGATACCATAAAACCTTTAGTTCCTCCACTCCTCTTATTGGGACAATATTTCATGATACACGATTAATTAAATCAAAATAAGATTAAGAAAATAATTTTTAAATAAATCAATTTTTTTCATATTTTCAATGCTATCAAATCATTATTATGATCGAAGAACGATTACTACAATGGGAAACTATTTTAGTCCGAACAATTTTTTTACTTACGCTCTTACGATTGAATGTTTCTAAGTTGCAAAAAAACCCACAGTAAAAAAAATCCAGGAAAAGCCAGTATTATAAGTCAACAAACATGTGACATATGTGAAATTCCGTAAAACAATACAGTCACTTCGAGAAAAGAGGACACAACACCACAATAAATAAATAAAAACCAGAAAACAGCATGAAAACACACCACAAAATAGGCGAGAAAGATGCAACACAATGACGAGACTCTAACGAACGTGGAAACAAATGGTACACCAAAGAAAACACATGCAAAGTAGTGGCATTCCTCGACGGAAACAGTGCGGTGTTTCGTTTTCAGGCACTTGAGGGGCCGCTGTTGTTGGCGCATGGCCAGAGCCCTAGCCTCTCACCAAGACGATCCTGGTTTGATTTTCGACGGGGTCGGTTCCTGGGTATTCGCATGTATGAATCGTGCCGGTCAATGCTGCTAGGTGGCGGGTTTTCTCGGGGATCTCCCGTTTCCCCCGCTGCTTAATTCCGGCGCTGCTTAATTCTCACGTCATGTCACCCCTCACCCCCAGCGCTGAAGACCTAGATATAAAGTGCCAACAATAATCTCTTCACTCACGACACGTGCTGTGCTGTCAAGAAGCACGGCCGTGAACAAAGATATGTCGTCAACACCATCATCATGACAAGGATAAACCTCCTACAGAAATATCTGACTTTACAGCTGCCATCCTTGGCTTGACTAATCTAAGAAACTTCAGCCCGGGGCAATGTCTTAGACTTGGGATCCGAACCAAGGACGCCCGCTTTGCGACCGGTATGCTGCCTATTACACCACACGAGCTGAAACGTGTTAATTTTTGTAGTACAAGACAAGTTTAATCACTGCTCCAAAACTGGTCGAGATGCTATAGTACGTTGAAAAGAAAGAAAACAAGGTTGTATCGTAACAGTGTGTAACGGCGATAGGAATATACCTAGCAAGGAAGAAGTTTGCCTTCGTAAAGGCCTAGAGAAATAATCTGTACTCAAGACAATTCAATATACTTAAAACCAGTAAAACGTATACTTAATTTAAAGATAATGTCTTCGACCACTGCCATTCACAGTTGTATATTCTGATGGCTATCTTTACTGATACATTTTCAGCAGGCTACGTTTGTTTCATACGGTGTTATAACAGTAGACAGAAGAGGCTTTTAAATTATGTGGCGTGTTTTAGTTTGTTTGCAATGTTACATAAAATTGTAATTCTTCTGTATTTACTGTGGTTATTTATGGCGAGAGATGAGTTTCTGTTCCTGTGTTCCAGCACAAAAAAAAAAAAAAAGAAGTTACCAGTATAAAAAACGATCCTCTCTCATCAGCATTTGTTCAAATACACTCTAAAAGTAAAAATCGGTCATGTACTTCTAGAAACATGTCACAATATCTCAATCTATTATTGCGCTATTTTCTACCTTGGTGAAACTAAAGATAATTACTAATTAGATGACAATTTGGACAATAAAGTATTATACACTGTAAAATAAATGTTGGTGGCAGCACGAATATCTTCGATTGTTGGTGCAATTTTGCACCACTTATGTCCGTCTGTTTTTACCATTATGTCACGGTAAAAATACAATAAATAGATGTATAATAACAATTCCATGGTACGTGTATTTTAACACAATGGCATATCAAATAACACAATGTCGTGTTAAAAATCACGTATTTTAAAGGAAAAAAATTACACTGAAAATGCAGAACTTTCCTTTAATGACTATGGCAACGTTTCTACTAGCGCAAAAATAAATTGCCTCTACAGCCTTGATTTGGGTTTATTAATTGTAATATCTTATTTATCCCTAAGTTTATCGTAACTTTCACATTGATGACCTGCCTTACCGAACATTTCTGAAACGTGGAGGATTAGAATCGCAACCTCCGAGTGCGCAGCTCACAGCCGTAACAACTCGACCACCGGTGGCAGTTGACTGCAGGCGTTTATGACGTGGGATCTTTTCAATAAATTAATTTCCTATTTTTCTTTACACTGACTGGTAATGTTTCCGCACAGTGTTCACCAATTCAAAGAGGAGAAACAACTTCTATTTCTTGCTCTGTGTACTTTTATTGGTTTATGCAGCTTACTTATAGCACGTCCTAGTAATTGTGCCACCATCAAACTTTTATACCAAGTCAACTGATGTATTAAAAAACTAGATTGTAAGTTAGTTTACATGCAATAATTAAACGTAAAATTACAAAAACTAATCAACGAGTAGGCAGTTATGACGTCATAAAAATATTTAAGAATTTTGACATATCAATGCCGTTTAGAATAAAAAAAAATATTTTAATAGTGGTATAAGTACAAAAGAAATTTACAGCTTAGTATATGAGGTTAATAAATATATTTTTTCGACTTTTGAAAACAAGAAATTTTCCTTACGAAACACAAATTTGCAGAAAATGAAAGCTATATTAAGTGAAAGAAAGGGCAGCAGAATGCGCTAATATACACCGATTCATTGCTTACCGATAGTATTATTTTTAGATTAGCGTAGTAAATTCCAAATTATAATGTTGGGATTTATAACCACGATAACTGGCTTTGCACACTTGTAAAAAATCTATCTGCTGAACTGAATGGGTTCGTCATAAAACATAGAATTATAAATTTAGAATAAACGTTGAAGTTTATACTATCGTATAATGAATGTCAAAGTGAGAAAGGTGTGATAGCTTTCTATTAAATATTTTGCCGGGTATGTAATAAACTATTAGCAATATAAATGTATATTTTTTTAGGGCCTGGACCACACACGAAACGTCACAGTTAATTTTACGTAATGATATAATTTCTACGAAAATTTTTAGTGTACATTTACAAGTATTTTGCCGTTTAAAAATTGCACTCTGTACATGCAGATGTATAATTATGTCAGTGTATTAAAACAAATAAAGTCTGGTAATAACACGCATAATTACGTGTTATATTACTATGCGTAGTGTATTTCTACACGCACATTGAAAAGTGTAATTTTACATTAAGTTTCTTGTAAATACATATTTAAAATTGCGTATTTTAACCAAAGATATGCACGTATTTTTGTATTCGTAGCAACATTTTTGTAAATGTACACCTACTGTCCTTTTCGGTAATTGTACGTACAAAAATGTAAAAGTACCAAACATTTGTATGTGTATGTTTACACCTATTTTTACATGAATTGTTAGTAAATTGACTATCTTTGAATCTTAGAGTTCTCTAAATACATATAATCGTATCATGTATATATGAAAGGAAATTTCCGAAATTAGGGGATTATATTAATAAACTCGACATGAACCAAAACATTAAATTTCTTTCAACTTACTTGGCACTAAATGTGTTCTGAGTCAAAAGAAAATTTAGAAAATGGGGCGAAGATTATTTATGTGTTAAAATAAAGTTCATAGGGTAACCATTTTTAAAAAAAATCTGAATGTGGTAAAAACAAACGTAATTAAACTGAAGTTGCTTTTTGGCACTACACGTGTACCAAGGTAAATGATACTCTGATTAATTGTAGTTTTAGCTACTTCATGTGACCAAAATATTTTAATTTGGTTTTCACTGTGTATACATGAACATAGCATGAACAAAACCTTCCAGTACTTTTACCTCATAACTAATCGAAAATCAAGTTTAAAAAACTCTGAAAATTTCGTTCTTCGATTATTTGGTGTGATCGAAAGTAATCAAATAGCTTTCATTTTGATATAATAAATATGCCATGAACACAACACAAAAACTTTAGTCGTCTTAATTAATACTAGTCTACCTGTATGTGCGACGAGTTTTAGGCTATAAGTCTGAAACAATTGGTTACATAGAAATTTTATGGGTTGGCCACCATTTTCAATATAGTCATACTTTTTAAATAAAATACATAAACGTCATGTAACGTTTTAGGAATATATATGTACCGAGACAGGCAAACTCCTGAGATTTGGTCATTTAGTTATCTCGTGTAACTAAATAAAGTTCAAACTGATACCATTTCAGTTGCCTTAAACTGTACACACTAATGTCATGTCACCTTACAACGTACTTGTTTTATTAGTTTTATGATATTCTGGTAATTGGTACCTTCAAATAGAGTCCACTTTGAAAAAGACCAAAACGTTAAAAACAATAAACATTTAAAGTCAACTCATCTTACCAAGTAACAAGCCTATACACATAACGACATTGAAAAAAATCTGATAAAGGTTCAAATGTTCTTCAGATTTTTCAGTGAATAAAAAATTTTCAAATGATCGCCATTTCTAAAATACGAACATAATATGTAGAAAAACCTTGTAGTCACGTGACCTTGCATAGTTCTGAATATGTGCCAAACTTGATGAACGTGTGAAATATGGTTTCTTCTAGTGAGGTAAAAAAAAGTTAAAATTAACGCAATTTAGAAACATCAACGCGAAATTAATAAAATACATAAAAGTCAAGTCACCTAACTATGTAATATATGTAACCAATTTTAATGATTTTTTTGAAAAACAACTTTACAATTATGTCATATTATGGAAAATCTAGAAAATGGCTGCTATTTTGAAAAAATATAAAAACATCTGCCATTTTGAAAATTTATAAAAAACGGCTGCCATTTCGGAATTATGAACACGGCATTAATAAATACAAAAAGTCAAGCTACCTTTTAAGTACTAGTTTTATGAAACTAATAGTTCCTTGGATAGGCCTGTCAAGTATAATAAATTAAGACACACACGCATACAGAAATGCTTACATACTTATTCATAGGAAGTTGATCTCATAATCCTATTTTTTTCTTTCGCAAAGTAGGTACAAATGTAATTTATAGATACAGGCAAAACTGAAATAAAACTTTTCGTAAACATGTTAAAACTTATACACGGATGTGGCAATAACGTGGTTCTTGACGATATTACCTAAATGAAGAATCTGATTATTCTCATTACTAGGAACCAAATTTGCAATACAAATTATTTTTATTATCACAAAAATCGAATGCACAGCTTATAAGAACACAAACCCTCATTGTACATGCATGTGATGAAATGCGTTGCCACCGGATCAAACGTGATGACATTATTTAAACACTTATTACTGCATTATTTGAAGTTCATTGTTACTAGAACACAAGTTATTTCCTTTTGGTAACGTAAACGAAAGTAGATAGAAAAAGTATGTTCTGTGTACGAAGGCTGCAAGGTGAGGATGAGGATGAGGATCTGATGGAAGCCATCTTGGATTCCGCGATTATCGTCCAATGGAACCCATAGTTCCCAGCAAGGATTAGATTAATTTATATTTGCCCAATAAACAAATTGCCCGCATTGTAAATTGCTATCTCAACATTGTGCAACGAGACTCCGCAAAACGGTTCAATTGCGCAAGGCAAGATAAAAATGCGTCACAAAACCGTTTTGAGGAGTTCGAACTCCACATTGTGGACAGGCTTTTTGACGTTTATTTTTTTTGGGGTGACAATAACATTTCGAAGGGAAAAGGGGAAATTTGTATTCGTTTAGAGGGAATAGGGAGATTTTTAGGGGAAAAGGAAAAAAATTGGCGAGTTCAAGATAGCTGCCAATACAAAATGGCGGAATTTAAGATAGCTGTCATCAGATCCTCATCCTCACCCTGCAGCCTTCGTACGCACAACATACTTTTATTCTGTCACCCAACTGAAAGTTAATTTCTCTAAACCCTAACGTACTGTGAGTATATGAGTGTTGGCATTACACCCTTATACGCCCACAGACATGTGTAATCAGCAGCCGCATTATGGCCATAACGCCTTGAATCATCTCGTAATCATATCGTTGTTTATACAGTGCCAAATACTGGAGTGACGTATAAATTAATATAAGTATTATTAATGCACATGTGTATTGTTGAAATAAATTGTTTAAAATGTACAGTGCGCTGAGGAACGTTTATTATTAAGTATTAATTGTTTCGTAAACGTACTAATCGCTATAACGGGCGTTTAAACGTTCCATTGCAGCTATCTACAGAGACAAAATTTTCAATACAATAAAATTGCTGATGTTACTAAATTACTTGATTTTACATGTTCATGGTGCTATTTTCAAAGAATGAGTAATATTTTATTTTAAACATATGCATTAACGAGTGGCAAAACAAATTATGGAATGTACCGTACAAATACATCATACTCTTTCAAATATCTTAAAATGTATTTAGCTTTCTTAAAAAAATCCCGTCAGAATTAAAAAAATTACAGCTGTTATTACTTAAAGTAGCTGTACTTTATAGAATATAATTTTACACTATGCTCTTAGATGCAAAAATTTTTCAAAATAATTTTAATTTAAAAAATAATAAATTGTGATGAATACTCTATCTGTGTTTGCAGCAGTATAATTTTTTTGCCTACAAATACATGCAAATTTAAGGAATTGTTTCCGAGTTTTTTTCAGACTGGTGCCAATAACTCAAATATGTTTTAATCAAAAGTTTTGAAAAAAATTGTGTCAATGTGCAATCACATGATGCACAATATTGTGGGCGCGTTTTTTAAAATAATGTACCATTCGCCAGCAAAAAAATAATAATTTCCTTAATTTTTGCTTATTTTCACGACGAAAAACGTGGTATTTTGAGTAACGAAATCTAAAAAAACCGTTCACTATAATTCTACAAAAAAAATTCAACTACAAATTATAACATATAAGTGTCAAATCTGTGAAGCGAAATTTGGATATGAGTATTAGGTAGCAATAAAAAAATATTTTCGAAATCACTGCAAAACTCCGTAACAAGGCCTTAAATATCTGAACTGATCTAAAATGCACAAACAGCAAATTTCCCGACAATGGTATTGAATTTAATGCTATTCAATTATGTCAGTATAATTAAATGTTTTACTCTTGTAATAACTCATGTTAAGAGGAAGCTTACTCAAAATTATAAGGCAATACATTGCTTTAATGAGTTATCTAATGGGAAACGTAATTCAAATGAATTATATAATTGAGAAAATTATGTTTTACAAATAAACATTGGCATGCGGGTTTAACGCATACTAACAAAGTTATTTATTATTTAATTTGTCTGCTTATTGTAACTTATGAAGTACTACCTTAATCGCAATATTATTTTCATGTAAACGCTGAACAAAATATTTATTGAGTATAAACACAACGCTTGAGGAGTAAATTTTTAGTTTTCGGCGATTAGAATCATTCACGTTGTTACATGGTCACCTTGAAACATTTCCATCAATTCAGTCGTTTCATAGGAAACCCTGCGGGTACTTCGAGCCTCCAACGTCCGACACTTGTTTTTTTCACGACTGGTTCTCGCTGCTCACTGTTTGTTGCGCGGGCACAGCTGCCTGTATACATGTTACATGCCCTAAATGTCCTTCATGTACCCGGCCGCAGTGTCAAACCTGCTCACCTTGAGCTCCAGAGCTTCTTTGCGTGGAGCACAATATTACTGCTTGTGGCTATGTAATTTCAACTTCGTCCCTCGTCCCGCAGCCTCGCAGCCTACTTAGCCTCTGTGTATGCCATCTTAGTCGTTTCTTGGCCGTGTCTTCCGTCTCTCGTTACAGCTGGCAGCACATCACGTGGCGTACATAATTCACCCATACAAGCGACATATCTGCCATTTTAATACCCGCAACATACATCTCACGAACTATTATACATATATATATATATATATATATATATATACACTGTGATTTGTTTAAACAGTTTCAGGCAACATTACTGACAGTAACTGTAAAAAATGCATAATTTTCTTGAACTATGGCAAAGGAAACATGAAAGAGGAATATGGTCATTTATAAAGTTACAAAATAACTTTTTCAACGTGGGCAATAGTTGTTCATATTTTTTACACTGAAGCCTTTTAATCCACCAAGTGTCTAGCATAACTTGTAAAATTAAAGAATGTACTTTAATAATTACATTCTCGCAAACCAACTTATCAAAGAGTTAAATAAAATGTAATTGAATGTCGTCGACTGTGAAATGAGAATGAAGGCACGTTTTGAAACGTGGTTTATGTAGCCTATTCATGACTGCTTTTTCAGAATGCATGAAGAACTAGTCGTAACAGCATATGAAACTAGAGTGATATGGGCTGTTTGTATCGAAATTATTTCAGGATGTTCGATTAAAACGATCCGGTATTGGCACACGTATGTCGCTGTAGTGGTAAAACACCCCACAGAAAAATAAACTATGCGTTTGTTAAATTTAAAACTTAATTTCTAGCTTTCGTAAATAAACAAATAACCTACAATAAAATAATAATAATATAAAATAGTATTTCTAAAGATTGTGGAAAAATGCAGAAATTTGTCATATCGCTATACTAGGCAACACAGTGTAGCGGACTGACCTAGAATAATTCGAGAATAGCTAAGAAGAATCACAAATATTTAGAAGATTTAGAAACAACGCACCTGATTTGTTGACTAAACATAATGGAGACACGCTCATATGTCGAAAGAAAAACGTCACATATGGACAATATATTGTAAACCTAGCATCCAGTTACCGTTCCGCGTAAATAAGTGTCGCTAAGTATTATCAATCTACTAGGTTAAAAAGTGATAAAATTGTTGTGGCTATTTAGTACGGTTTAATTTTTTTTAAGCAATATTGATTCCTTGCTGAATATATAATCCGCTTTTTTTAAGTTACAAAAATCATGTCTTCGATGTTCAAAGCAAGGTTTTACTTGTATCCGTCAACTCTCCAAGGCATAAAATCACTATTTATGTCGTTCACTATCGATAAGAATCAAAGCCTCGTCAATTCCTGTTTAATATAAAATATAGTAATTCAAATATATAGGCCTATAGTAAACAAAGACAATGACAGGTTCTTTTGCGTGTGCTGAAACTGTAACTTAACATTAATTAATCGTCTGTAATTAAGGACATTGATTTATTGCAAGAAACGTTCACGGTTTGCTAGGCTTCATTGTAATGTGTTCATGTCAGACATTTTTTTTCGTACAATCAGTAAACATTGTGCAGAGAAGTTATGATTGTTAAACTGGTAACTATTACTGTGTAATAACGCCCAATATATACTTTTGATACGTATTAGAATCAAGCGATATGCGTAGTATAAGGTAATTATAAATTGTTCTACAATTGAAAAACGAGTTTTTTAAGCTAATAATGTAAGAAACGTTGGTATGGCGTTTTGCTCTATGTTTTTTATATTACATATCGTTCAGAACTTACGCCAAGTTAAAATATATCATCTCATTAGTATCTATCGGCTTTAAAATCTGTTTCGTGTCTTCAGATAGGCTGACATGTAACCTTGTCCTACATGACTTGACAGGTTGTGCAGCAGCTGTAAAGCCTACGATACAAAGAAACTTCAAACGAGGTACTTGCCTACTAAAAACAAAATCTGGGTACATATGTATAATTTAAATCTTTGTGGAAGGACCAGATATATTTCTTATAGACATGTGTACAAGATAGTTACACGAACTTATTTATATTCTCGAATCACTATGACAATATTACATCTATGAAACCTTAAAATATAAGATGTAATACATTTAACAAATTATGCAAAAAATTGTTAATGTCAGTAATAATCACAGCGATAGAGACATGTAACGGGCACGTATTAGTTAACATTTTGTTAATGCACGACTACAGAAGTCACAACGGCATATAGTTATACCCAAATGGTTTTGCTGCCATGTACAAAAATACAGCTTTATCCAAATAATAACATTTCAAACTGTTTATGTTGTACTATTGTGTGAAAATTGAGATTTTGCTTCCTCTCACGCGTATACTTGTCGAGAAAGTACTAAAATAATGATGTAAACCAGAGCAATTAAAACGCATTTTGTCTTATTATTTTAATTAAATTGTTACATAAATATTTTGTTCTGTCTGTCTGGGTTGTTCGTATGTCAGTTAACTCGGTACACGTATATTAGTAAATATACTTGTTTAGAATAATGTCAGGGGTCAAGCCATATAGGCCTACTATAAATTTTGACTACTATATCGTAAAAACTCTTAATAAATGTTAACGTATTCAAATAGAGGCATTAAGTTTGACACGTCGTACTGGAAAACATAATGTAATGTTACAAAAAAATTCCAATTTCGTTCTGCTCCCGTAACCAAATAAGTGGGAATTTGGTGGTATATTTTACATTTCAAAACAAATACGACCAAATTCCTGTAGGTAAACACTACTCAAAAATGATAAGGACAAAATCCCGAAACACAATACTTAAATGTTTGTGTCTCCTTCTGCTGTCATTTTCTTTAAGAATGCAACTAGCACACATGTTTCCATTTATACGTTTAGAGGTTGAATATTTGGAGCAAAAGTTCGTGATGCTGTTATTTTCAATGCAATTATCTTCAGTTTAAATCTATACAAATGTATTATGACATACTATGAATTTTTCTAAATCAGATTTGGTAAGAAGCTGTTTGGCTGAAGGTGAAGACTTTAGAGTTATTTAAATGCCCTATCTATATTTATAGCCTGCATGCAAAGTACCTTATGAATTACACAAAATATTTCATAATCATATTATACAAACATGACATTAAAAAACTCACTGTAAAATGTAGGTTTAAGATAATTGAGAATGACGTGGGTGAAAGAAGTAGCCTACGTAGTGGTGAGTGTGGGGTGGATTTCGGTGGTAAGTGGAATGATTCGGGTTGGGATGAGCGGTGGTGTATGTCTGAGGTGGAATTGGAATATTATCTAGAAAAACTATTTAATAATTACATGCTTTTTCCGAATATTTTTGTACGAAATACCACCACGTAAATTAATAATTCCTTGCGCATTTTAATTTACAAACTACTGAGGTTTAAAAATGTCTTATAGCAAACGCAGCCGTAAACATTGAAAACACTTTCTCATTGGCAAACACGTGTATTACATAGTTGGACTGTGGTTTTCGTTTGCCGCAGCCCACCAGGCAATATGATGTTTTTTTTTTTAATTTTACACTGACTTTAAAAAATATATAAAAATTAATAAACCCGGTTACTGAGAAGTAATACCACAAGTTTGTCGCGAAAAGATTTGTGTAACAACTGGTTATGAAAGCCTTACCTGCACATCGGCAGCTCTGCTTCATTGATACTGGCAGCCTGTCTTTGTTCAGACACGTTTCTCGTTTGACTGCACTAATTTAAACAAGGTTACTGTGACGTCATAAGTCTGTGGTTCGCCAGTAAGACCCCAAGAGCAGCAAGAGTTCAAACATTCAATCACCAACCAAATAGTTCATAAATGTTTCGCCACATAATCGTGCTACTACTTATCGGCTAACTGGGAAAATTTGCTATATTGTTAATGCATGTGCAGCTGTTGTTGGAAATTTTTTCAGTCTATAATGACGAGTTTACTGGTACTTACAAGAGAAGTGAAACCAGCTAGGTAGTTCTCTTATTTTGCGATTGCTACGTTTGGGCGCAGTTCACCTCAGTTTTCATCGTCTTTCATATTTTTATATTTGTAACGGATTTTTTTCTTATTTTATACATAAATTGTGATTATATCTTCCTCTTAGGAAATGTTTGTATCTCTCATAGTTTTTGCGTAATGAGTCGTAAACGTCCAAATTTTGAATTTACGGTTTTAAGTACGCCACTAAAACCAACTGACATACCAAACTGAAAAATTCCATACTATATAACAGTGCTATAGGCTATGATTTGACATATATAAAAACAAAATAATGTATTTTTTGTATTTATAAAAAATTTTTGAAATTTTTTAAATTTTAATTTAAAAATTCAGCATTTTTATTAAATTCAAATGTATTTAATTTTTTGATTTTATATATGTCAAATCCGAGCCTACGACATTGTTATACACTGTGAATTTTGTCGGTTTGGTGTGTCAGTTCGTTTTAGTGGCGTACTTAAAACCGTAAATTGCAAATTTTGACGTTTACGACCCACTACGCAAAAACTATGAGAGATACAAAAGTTTCCTAAGAGGAAGATTTAATCACAACTTATGTCTAAAATAAGAAAAAAAATATCTGGTACAAATATAAAATAAATAAAGACGTTAAAAACTGAGGTGAACCGTGCCGTGAAAGCTTGAATTTGTCAGTTTGATTCAAAATCCTAAGTGCTGATAACTTAATAAGAATTCATTTTGTTGTTTCAGATCAGGTCAAGAATAATAATTTTTAATTTAAAAAGTCAAACGATTGTAGTTCGCATGCGTCGAAAAGTGCACCTACCGAGCCAATAGTTTGAATGCATTTAAGCAAAACTCTTTCTTATAGACTGCGCGGGTTGGGAAAATAATATATACGATTAATTTTACTATTATATGTAAATTTTATCTCCAAATAGTTGTTACGTTTCTTGTGAGTGGCCGTGAGTACCGCAACATTCAGTGTTGCCATGTCTTGAGACATTTTACAAAATCCCGCTAACTTTTCGTATTATCGGGCAATCACTGGTGTTTGGAGGCGCTTATTTAAAACCTACTAGCTCTACTCGGAAAAGTAGACATTACTCTAAAATCGAGCAAAAAACTCGTGCGGAAAAAAAAACTACCGGCCCGCAAGTACTCTTAATATGCAACTCGATCTCGTCGCCGGATCTATTCAGGTCTACTTTGCTCGGGGGAAAGGGTAGATAGCCAGTAGCAACGAAAAACAGGAAAAATACACATAAAAAGTAAATAAACACAGGTTCCTGCATTGTATTAAAAGAAAATCTGTTGTGATGCTTTAGACTGCATTTTGACGAAAATAAAATGTCGGAATTTCATTTTTTTTTTTTTTGGATGATAAGTCTGGAGCAGTTTATCAAGTAAAAGTGTCGCCAGAAAACGTAAAATACTATTTAATATAATAACTACTACGCCTTCTTAAGATAATAAGTTTTAAAATTTAGCTTTTAGTTGCTCATAGTGAACTCTCCATTAATGTAAAATACAATGCTTATGTGTCAGAGAACTTTCACTTTGCAATTTATTGCTATTAAAATTTTTGGGAGTTAGCTCTAACAATTTTTGTACAATATACATTACTAGTACGCAATTGTATTGCTATATAAGTGTACTGTACCAGTATAGATGGATATTCTGCACTATTCCAACCAGTTCTAATAAGACAGGTCTGCTAGATCTGCGACTGAAATTACAGCCTCTGCAGATGTTGCCGTATTTTTTAAACAACCTGCCAGGGTACTTCGAATTTTTGTACGTTCAGAAAAAGTCGTTAAAAATACAACGGCTGATTACATCCAATCACGTGATTATACTACCGAGTAAATTATACATAATACATTTTCGTAATTTACTTTGAAATAGCCTATTGGCTAAGCCCTTCCCACAGGCGGGGCGGCCGCGCAGCGATATTGCAAAAACACAGTGATTTGAGTCGATGTCGAGATTTTGTTGATAACTTATCTATTTCATGCTAACTGTGTCGATCTGTACACCATACATTGAAACAAACGTTGTATACATAAACTCTATTGTTGTCACTAATAGCAGATTGTTTCAGGTCTCGTCTTGCAGAAACCACGCTGTCCACCTTGAATTGCCACACGTTACTGTAACAAATATTTTATTACGACTAGATTTAATTGTATTTGCTGCACAAATGAGATACTATGCACATTTACAACTTTTCGGAGATCCAGCTTTACCCGTTCTTAACACATAAACAACGGGAGTTAATGCAATTTGATGAACTAAACGTAAGTTGCTGTATAGAATGTGTGAGCAGACGTGCAATAACAGTCCAAAGACGTCACAGGAACATCAACTAAGCGGCATTCGTAATAACAGAGCTAAATTAAATGTTCTGTTTATTTACGTTTGTTTAGAGTTATACAGACGCAAATTAAAGAAGTGTAGTACCGATGTTATTTAAATTAAAAGTACTTTTAAATAAAACATAGGATACAAATAGGTAAGATCCCCATCACAGTAAGTAAATAGTGAAAAATTATAATTTAAACTAAAGAATATTATTTACTAAGTTACGGTGGTGCATGTAGTGTGTTTCCCGCCATTTATTTTAGTAGTGTAGTCGTCGAGATTTAATGAGGGAACCTTTATTGGTTAATGGAGTGGACCTCTTTACGACATCACAATTTAACCTAAAATAATTATTACATGATTTTGTAAATGACTATGGAAAATTTACTTAAAATCAATAAGGTAGCGTTGAGTCAGGCTTCCGCAATCATTAAAATAGGTGACTATCTGTAAAATGTAATAAAACGAATACATTTAAAGTTATTTTGAAAATAATAACATATGATTAATGGACGTAAAATACGTGCCTATTTCAAAAAGTCTGCGAGTCTCGCTTTCTCATACCGGTCAAGTAATGCTACTAAATGATGAATCAACAAAGTAAGTTGAAAAGTGGCCTGTCAGCCTTATCACCGAGACTATTTTATGCTTCTCGAAAGTAAGTCAACGAGGTGATTTGGTTAGACAATATTGATTTTAAAATGTCTGCTCATTTGAACTTCAGTCTCAGTCATGATAAAATGGGTCACATAACTTATTTGATTGTGCTGTCAGAATTGCGGATCTTGGTACTCAAAGTAAAGTAAGTTTTTGTTGGCTCGAAAATAAAAATTTTAATATTTTGAAGGGAAAGGTAAATGTCGTCCAAAGAGGTTAGGTAAAATAATACCGTGTCAGATCCATACACTTGGCTACGTAAGTCCAAGGAACTAAAACATTATGTTGGTTTGTTTAGATAAAATTAAATTAAGAATATTATGGAGAATGTTGGGTACTACAATTAAATGTAGTATGTCCTCCAGGATAAAAGAATTCTGATTACACGCAAGATTAAATCCTGTAACAATATTGATGGGAACACTTTCCCAAAAACGAGGGGACACCAATAATACAATGTTCCGTTCTGCTTGCTATTTCACCGCACCGGGATTATCATGGAATGTAATGTTATAATAGAGAAAAAATTGAATGGAATCATTTTATTTAGATTATGATAATATATTAATAATTGATAAGTTATTTAGAGGCGGAATAGCCCAATTTTGTGAAATACGTGAAACAGCAAATAGTAAATTCATGAAAAATAAAATCCAATACTAGAAAATTCATATTTAGAATATTTAGACGCGAGTTATTTGTATGGTTGGTCAGTCAGTAAACATTTGAAATATGGAGTTTTTAAAAGGGTAAATTGTTAACATATTGATGAAGATTATTAGAATAAATATGTGTCAAATTTAGAAAAAGATTCACATATATTTGTTTTAGAAGTTGACTTAGAATATCCAAAAGAATTACATGATTTACATAACGATTTACTTCTTGCACGTGAACATAAATTCGTAAAGGATTAAGAAACAAAATTATTAACTAAATTATATGATAAAGAAAAATATGAAATACAAAATGTATATCTTTAACAGTATTTATCATTGGGAATATAATTGAAAATATGCATAGGTTATTAAAATTTCAACAATCAAATTGGATGAAATCATTATATATGTATGTATGTGTATATATATATATATATATATATATATATATATATATATATATATATACACACATATACATATATATTTGAATACAGAAACGAACAAAAAAATGCTAAATGAAATTTGTATAAGATTTTTCCAATAATGAATAATTTAGTTATTGATAAAAGAATAGAAAATATTATAAATATAGCTAATATTAGGTTATGTAAAAAAGTTAAACAAGAATCTAAACCAAATTTAAAAAATCTAACTGTATTTACAAAAAAATTATCTGCAATACATTATATATGAAACTAAATTATATTTCAATAAACCATCATATTTTTGTACCACAATACTTGAATTATTAAAACTTTAATGTGTATGGTTCATTCAATTTTTGAAAACAAAATACGGGGAAAATATTAAATTATGTTACATGGATGCTGATTCGTTCATTTATCATACACAAACTAATTATTTTAACTATGATATGAATGAAATTATTCCACATTTAGATACTCCAAATTATGAAAGAGATAATAGACAATATGCAACAAATAAACAAGAAAATAATTGGTATAATTAAGGTTGAAAATAACGGATGAATCAGGAAGAATTAATTTGATGAATATCTTTAATGTATGCTATAGATAAGAAAGTAATATTGAAAAAGAGACAAAGGTATGAAAATTTACGAAGTGATAATTAAATACATTTGATGATTATAAAAATATTTTACTCAAAAATTAATTATTTAAAAAATATTAATCTTATGAGAAATGAAAACCTGAAATATTTTCAATTGAATCTAGAAAAGGAGCATTAGGTGATCGTGATAAAATATTTATTCATAAAGATTATATTAATGAATTACAGCCAGGGCATTATGAAATTGAGAAATGATAAAACAAATTTTACTTAAAAAATTTCTTCAGAGACACTCTCACTTTTAACATCATGTGTAAGATTTCGTTCACTATTTAATAGTACATTACAAACAGTTGTGGTTTCGATTCGCTAATAAAAATCTACTTACTGCCAGTTTCAGATTTTGTTCTATATTATACAGTAGAAGTTTTTAGTTATGAACAATCAGTAACATAAAATGGTCTATCAGAAAGAAATTTTCTGGATTGCAGTAAATTTCATTATTGCGATAAAGAGTGTCTAAGTTTAGTTAGTTAGTTTATAGAATATTTATAAGCAATATTGATTTTGTCAGATAATTTGTCATGTATGTTTAAATCGCAATTCACATTTGGAGAAACTTCATTCCTACCACTTCTTAATGAAATTTTTTTAACATAAGAATTATCAAACATCGAAGCATTTTTTTCACGTCCTAGTTTTTTTCTGCTCATTTGAAAGCCAGCAATTACATAATCTGGCATATCGCTTTGAATTAAATTAAACTGAACTTTTATATCGAACTGAAACGAGTTTTCCCCAGTTGGTGCAGTTTTTTTCAATGCATTTGCCAATAGTTATAACAAATTGGAATTTTCTGATTTCTATAGCGTTTGGCTTGAATCCTATCTCCATAATAAGCTTCACAGTCAACGATTGCCCACAATATTTCAATTTTTAATAATAATTTTACCAGCAGCTGGGTAGCAGTATACAGATTAATCAGATTTTTATTTAGGTAGTCTGTAAACAGGACTATCATTGTTAGAATCGCGTGAGAATGCAAGTTTATAGGCTAACCACCTTTCCAATAAAAGTAATTACAATCTCTAAATATTCAAATAAATACTTCAATGGATACATAATTGAATTGTGTTTATCTGCTATAAAATTATAAAATGTATCTACCCATGACTTTTTCTACACCAAATAATTTTAGATCTGATTATTGTGATGCTGATGCTACTAATGCATGCTTCGTAGTTTAAGTTATTCCAGGGTTATCAATACTTTCATTAATATGTGCATGCAGAGAAATGTCTAATCTTGAAAATTTGAATGAAAAATAGATTATCACAAATATCGATGGTTGAATATTTGGTATAAGTATCATTTTGGTGTCTGTGATGCAGTCTAAATTGCTCATATACATATGCTCCACGCATTTGAAAACACGTTCCTTTCTGACATATAAAATTCTACACTCGTGTTGTATTTATATATTTTTTTACTTTTATCAATTGGTGGAAACGTCTTACGTTCGTAGCACTCAATTATTTTTTCACTTATTTACGTACAAAAAAATTTTACCTAAGTATTATTTTTATTTATCCTTGTATTATAACTACTAATAAAGCCTAAAAATATAACTAGTACTTCATCTCCTTTTTTTCGCTAAACATTTTCCACTATATAATTTTATCTTAAGATGTTCTTGTTCAATAGATACCTTCAATTGGTTAATATTGTGAATATTTTGTTATATATTTTACTGGATTTGTGGCTAATATTTTACGTATTTCTAATAGTTCTGTGGACCAATTTGGTTTGTCAAAATTTGTGTTGCTTTACTTATTTGATCTTTATCTCCAGTAGCAAATTTTGGTATAGCAGTATCTCCCTTTTTTTACCATGCACACTGATGCAATCTAAAGATGTCTTTGGCGGTCGTTTGACTAGAATAGAGGCTTCATTAATTTAATTTACAACAACATGCTTAATTTTTAATGTTCTATGGATTGTATAGTTGTAATTAATTATTAATTTTGGTAATACTTCTATCCATTTACGGCTTCTTGTATAGTAAACATCTTTCAAAATTTCTCCTTCAATGTTCTAGTAAATCTCTTAACAACGCTAGCTTTCTTTTCGCTGTATGTAAATTAATGTGTCAAATTGTAATCACTTGTTAATTTTTGAAACAATTTATTATACAGTTTTTTCACATTATCTGTTTGAAGACGATTAGCTTGTTGACAATTTAATATATGTGTTTTTTATGATAATGTAACATTTTCCCCATATTTTCCCTTAACTGGTATGGCCCACGCAAATTTGGAAAAAACATCAATAACGTGACCATACACTTAAATTCTTTGTTAATTTTGTCTTAATTTTTATTGACCATAATTCATTTCAACTAAATCAATTCGCCAAAGATTATATGTACTGAAAAAAAGAACATTTCTTCCAGTATAATTTTTTTTCGAGCAGGTTTATGAATTGTATTTGCAATTTGTTGTTTTGTTGTTCCCGCCAATAAACATAGATATTTTAGTACTACCACATTTACAAATCCATTTTAATATATTTTTTTATATTTTGTTTCTTCGTATGCAAATTTAACACTTAGTGTAAGTTTCTTAAATTTCAGACAATACACATTCGCATTATCAACATTCACTTATAAACATAGTATTTGATGAACGTGATGTTGGCTCATTTAAACGTGATGTTGACTCATTTTAAAGTGATGTTGACTCATTTGAACATTATAAATAATATATATATATAAACAGGAAAACAGCGTAAGAAGAATATATTAAGAAGACGAGAGATAGTTGAAGAATTTTAAACTTAAAAAAAAAAAAATTGTAAACCAAGGAATGAAAAAAAAACTGGCTCAACCTCTGATAGATGCTATCAAAAATTTTGGTAAAAACTAGAAAATGTTACAATTAAAAAAAAAATCAAATATCTTGTTCCAGTAGCTGTTATAATTTAGATTTTCCACCTAAACCAGAATAAAAGCCGTTTTGTATGAGAATTTTTACATTTTTTCATTTTGTAAATTATTTCGTTCGAGAAGATAAAGTTTATTTATTTTAGCATCGCAATAGCTGTTAACAAAAATTATATGAAGTAAAAATTTGGGAAGATGTAAAATTTTAATTATTTTATATGGATTTTTTTTGTGGATTATGTTTTTGAATCCGTATGAAAATACTCATAAATTTTAAATTGAAAGTCATAATAGGTATTGCTACTGGATATTCAAATTTATCTTATTTTACTTAACGGGGTTTTAAAGTGTAAGAAACATTTCAATCTGGATATTACAATAGATAAACCATATCCGATACTTTGTGTCGAAATGTTGGAAACACCGTTAGAGCATAAAGCAGTTGCAATTTTTGAAAATGACAGGTATGCTAAAAAATTCACTGATCACGTTTTAAAATATTTAAATATTGTAAACACGGGCTTCGTTTACACTGAATTTCAAGATTATGGTAAAAACAGGTTCAATCTACTTTTGTTTTTTTAAATCTAATTATTCTGATTTTAGTAACATTGTAAATGTATGCATACTAATATTTTTAATTATTAATAAAATTTATAACTTAATTTAAAAATTATTTCAAAACGAAACGAAAGATATTTAAAAATTAATTTAAAAGTAGATAAATCGGGTTAACATATAATTTTCATAAACTTTATCATAACATTTTTGATGAACTTTGATACATAAAAATATATTTCCAATTAACTATAATTTGAAATTTTTCTACACATTTATTGATAAATTTTGTGTATTTTAAATATTATCCCAATCAACTGTAAAACATTCTCAATGATTTTTATTTAAAAAATTTTTCCATAAGGATTTTACATAATTATTTATTATGAAATTTATCACTGAAATTTTATCGTCATTTCCTTTCATATTTTCATATTGTTTTAATTTTACCCTGTCTAATTTTTTATTTCTATTAATATAACCGACAGCATAATAGTTTATTGTTTCGTCTGTTAAATATGTGTTATAATTAAAACATTTTAACTCTAAGTTTTGGTAAATATGTATATAAATACGATAGTTATTAAAATGATTACATTATCTTCTTCAGTAATGTTGTTGTTAACTGCGTTTTTTGTCACTACTTAAAAAAATAATAACAAAATGAATAATATATTTTATTTCGTTTATAATTTTTTTTATAATTTACAACAATTTCGTTAAAAACGTTGATTCGTAAAGCTTAATTCCATTTTTTTTTTTTTATTTTTTAGAACAAAGGTAAATTATCACTGCTCTAGACCGTACAAAAGGACACAATTTGTGTGTCATTTCTTTATATAATTTGTTATTCTTGTATGTATGAACGTGGTCGAGGTGTCACATATCTCGCCTCCTATACCTATGTGATACGGTCGTTCGATCCCCGACGGTTCGGTACCGGAATATTCGCATGTGGGAAACGTAGCGGATGTTGCAGTTCTCACATATTCTCTCGCTCATATCACATATCACAAGCAACTCATCCATTCTTCGGGCCAGATACGCGACAAGCATGGCTCGCTAGTTGAACAGGCGGCCCAACCTTCACCCCAGCCTTCTCTCATACGCAATGTGACCCTGCCCTAAGGCGGGAACACGAGGAGGAATTTTTACTCTCGTATATGCGGGTATCTAAAAATTTAGACCTCTGTGCGACCCTAATGACGTCAGCGACAAGAACTGGCGAAACATCGTAAGCCGAATACTGGACGTTGTTTCAAACCATATGCTGATATACGCATGGCCAATGGCTCCGACCACGAAAGCCTACGATCAAAACGATGGCGTTCACATTCGTTCCTCCACTTATTTGACACATCATTTCAGTCACTGGTGCATGTGTTGAACACTCAGAAGCAATTGAACGTATGGTGTTTCAGTGCTGTATACGCTCGCAAACTATTTCTTCGGACACAATCGGATCAATCGTATCTAACCTCCTGAGCAAAGATGTTTTGATGTGACTGAAAAATCCTCGCATTTTTTGGTGCGACAAGGGTCATTTACCTCATTTATCAACAAAAAAGTTACACAAATTTATATTTAAATAGTTAGTATGCTGGAAAGGTTATTTCTGACAATCAGCGACCTACATTCTAAAACCATTAGTTAACAGAAAATTTAAAACTTCTCGCATGTTGATTGAAAATTAATAGATTGATTTTCTCGCTAGTAATGTAAATCATTGTTTTGTTCTTATTTTAAATATGGCCAATAATCGCTCACTTGGTGAATAAAAAAATCTACATGTTTAGTGGTATAACTCAAATATACATTATTTTACTACTCAGGTCATCCAGATAAATTAATTCTATTAATTTTCTTTGTTCAGATAAATATTGTGTAAACAGACATCTTAGACACTACGTATAATGCTCTGAGTAAATGAATTAAATAATTTTGGCTAGCACTTGACAACGTCGGGTGAGGGGAGGGGTGGTATTAGAGCAACATCGGATTTAAAAAGCGGAGGAAGAAGGGGATCCTCAAAAAAACATACATACAAACGGCATAGTCTCGCACGATTCGCTACAAGCGAAAATTTGGGTTTACCTCACAGAGAATCGAACTAGGTTCGCCTGAGTGGAGACAAAACACCTCAACCGCTATGCTAAACGTGACCACACAATGCCCATAACTTATAACATTTTCCCCTTAACTCTTTGAGCAAAATTTAAATTGTGTTCTATGATTTCTTGTAAAACAAAGCAAAGAGCTTCTTTTTACCAGCTTTATGAATAAAACTCTCCTTTTTAGGGCGGCATGGCAAATAATATTTTTACTGAAAGTTATTTCAAAAAATTCTGTAAAACTTCAACCAAAGACAAATTTTACTGATGTATTTGAACTACGTAGTTCAATACACGAATAAACAATTAAATTTTTCCGTAACTTTTAATACAATTTTTCACTGAAACGGATTCAACAGTTCGTGGCCATCGAAAGAAATGTAGAACGAACACTGCGCAAAATAATCTAATTTTGTAGACGCATTAAAAATGCCAAGTAATTTAACAAAGATAACGCGGCGATAGTTACCGGAATATAGAATAGGCTACAGAAATACCAGTGTGTTATCATCATATAGGTATACATTGCTGAGTTTGAGGGCAATATGTCTAACATTAAGTCTCAGAATTTAATTCTGTAGAGTTGGCGATTTCTTTTCATATTTTGTGTTGTTGTAATTCAAGTAAAGTGGAAGTTGAAAGTGTGTTTACACAAACAATAATTAAGTAGGTCATAGATCTAAGTAAGTTGTAGATAAGTCAGGTGTGTTGACCGTATGTTAAACGAAGTGTAATTTAAATCGAAGAGAGACACTGTTATAAGAGTTTTTACGAATCGAAACATACGCACAAATTAACCGCGGTGCTTAAGTAAACAGGTTTGCTGAAGTGGGTGGAAGTTCTTCACCAAACAGTGGCAAAAAATGAAATGTGTCATGGTCGAAACATGTGCAGAACGTGAACCCAGGACTCGTTTATTATTTCGTCACCGTCGATTATGCTGCACACGTTCACTGTATCGAAAATCCAAAATACGAAGCTAGCGTAGAGGTGCTGTGTCACTGTGGATACAGTGAATCACGGGTTCGGCCGGAAAAACAGCTCGGTAGAAAGTCGTTTAGTTGTAACATCTTAGAACCAGTTAGTATGGTACATATTTTGTGACGTAATAGACTGTGTGATGGGAAATACGAACGTTAAAGCTGCTATAAAATATGACGTACTATGCGAGTTTAAGAATAGAATGTTTTGATTATCACCAGTTTGAAAGTTGATTAATGTAGTGCACATGAGTTCGAACGCATATTATAAGCTACATGTAAACGAACGAAAAAATATAATTTTAAACGAATATTATAGTGTAAGCAACTACGCGTCATAAGTGTCAAAACCATTTTAAACAAATTAACAACATTTTAGTAACAGACGGACGTATCTGTCAGTGCCCAAATGGTTATTATCAGACGCAATAGACCTAGGCCAGGAATTAGCGTACTTTAGCTTAGTCTTATTCCTGTGTTTATTTGTATCACTAATTCCGTGATTTTCTAGGAAACATATAGGCGTTGATGAAACATTTGCTAGTAACAATAATAGTAACAGTATGTTCGCGTTTCAGCCAATAAAGTCAAAAATGTTTACATGTTTAAAATATCCATGTTTTTAACTTTGGGTACAAATCCCCTTAGGCCTTATATGTTCCATACATATTTAGGAAAGGTAAATAATAGATTTTAAAAAACAAATACTTGTAAAAAAATGTGTACTTACTGTGTTGGCAACTAAACATTTCGGAGAACGTATTACTCGTTAAATGTTTTCAGAATGTCAACTTTTAAAATGTAAGTATTAAGAAAGAATAGAGTAACTAACAGAGTAACATTATTTAACCTTTCTGATAACGTTAGAATTAATTTCATACTGGGATAGTTTTCTCCTTAATAACCTGCCAACGTTTTAGTACCAAACACGTAACTGACTTCTTATAAGAGTTGGGCCTATATCTGATTCACAGAATTCAAAAAGGTACATTTAATTATAAAAGTTGAGCTGCGAAGCCAAATTAACGTCAGCATAAGTAACGAACATAAAAAAATATGTAATATAAAGTTGTTCTAAACATGAGTATTGTAGACTTCTGAAATTCGGGATTAACTATTTTGCTTAGTAATGTGCATCGTATGACAAACTCACATCCACAATATCAACTGCAAAATATGATAAATTCTTAATATTTGAAATAGATATAGGTAAAGAGGGTCGAAGCCAAACATTAATTTAAATTATTTTTGTATTCTTTCAAAGCGTACTGCGTTTGTTTCTAGTACACGTGGAGCGTCATAAAGTTGTTCTGGAGAAGAGAGTCATTGTAAATTCACTATTGAAGTAAATACGAATTTTGACGCTGAAATTCAGATGCAGGTGATTGAAAGTAACGTAATTTTTTGACAAATTATTTCAATTCGGTTAATGACTTACTGAAACGTGTTAGATATTCGCTATTGCAGTGCTTTGTCGTTTTAGGAAACTAAGAGTGAACAGAGAAAAATTACAAAAAAGGAAAATTAAGCCGAATAGGCTATAGACAACACAAACATCTTTGTTTGCAGTCTTCTTAAGTGTTTTTAGATGTTTTATTTTCTATTCAACAGCTATATGTAAAAAAATCTCTCTAAAATATACACAGAGAAAAGGATTTGCATGAATGATACCAGCACACATACAGAAATGCTACACGTCGCTTCAGCACACATTTATTTACGAATTAACAGGTTTTGCGAATTACACCTTTATATTGTGAATATTGAGTTGCATAAATTTCCACGTGTGAAGATATTGTGAATCGTATATTAGGTTTCTCTTAATTAGAAAATATTTTTGCCTTCTTATTTTCATTAAAATCCCTTTTTTATTTCGATTCTGTTTTATGAAATTGGGTAAGTTTAACGTAAGATTTTAAATTAATATAGCCACCATAACATTATGTCATACTAAGTTAATACTACTTTCTAAGAGAAGTAGTAAAATAATTTTTGCATATGATGTTTTAAGTATCCAGATAACGTAAATATTAATTGAATATTTGACATACAGGAACGCTAGAAACATTGTTGAAAGTTATGTGTCCACTATAATAAAGACGTCTATTTTAAAATAATTCTTAACTATGCTTGTTCATTTATAGATAAAACCACTATAAAATTTAAACTAAACTAACAATGAAAACGATGCTTACGTCCAATTACAACCGTAAATCATTTTGAAAACTTGACGGTAACTCCAACAGTTTATATAACATAAAACTAAATTTCTTTCATAAAGTATTTCTTCCCACGTACTGACATGAGATTCATATATATCGACTGAATAGAACATTTCAACCACTGCAATTGACTGACTACTACTTTTGTCTGCAATGTTCAGAAATTTCTCCAATGTGGTTTCTCGAACCTGTTGTAGCACAGCCGAAATGAAAGTACGAAGGCTTATTTTGATTCAAATGCCAATCGAAGAAATTGAGGAAGCCGTTTTCTGCACCATTATCCTGTATAAGTGGAATGAAGTCAATGTATTCATTGTTGCGTAAAACATTCTTTATTGATAATTTTGACTATGGTTCATAACACATCAAACGAAAGACCCAAGTTAACTATGAAACCGTGAGTAACATTAATAACATTTCTTACAGTAATTAAAGATACTCACTTGCCAGAATTTGTATTTCTCTGATAGTATTCATATGTAGAATTTTTTTTTTTTTTAACTCCTAAGGTAAATGCCAATAATAAATTTAAAATTGTGCTCGTAATTTTGATTTGTTACTTTTCTGAGTCCGAAATTTATTCCAATGTAAGGTTTTAAACCCCGACTACTGGCATGTTAATATTTAAGAAAAGTAGCAAATTACGCTGTAATTTCATGTATGAGTCCGTCCTAACACATATGCGGTATTATGGTGTACTGTGTTCAATCTAAAAAAATAATGTATACCATAAGTGCATTTACGAGTTTATATTTTACAATCACATATTATTTATTGTACTATATACATAAGTGTAAACAATACATGCCTGCCGAATTGACACGTATTAACGTTACGCAATTGCCTAGCTGTCATTTGAAGTTCGTCGTAACTTTTCAAGAATCTTATTTCGTGTATGCTGATATGGTTCGCTTGATAATAATTTGCCACAATTGAGAGAATTGTGGGAGTTTATATACTATTTACTTTTAAATGTATCCTCACTGATATAGATGCAACTTTACAGACACACGTTTTCTATTTAAATATTAAATTGTTACATGGTGGGACATTTATATTACCCTTAAGTACGTTATGATAGAAAGTTCTGTAGGAAAATTCTTCTAAAAATTAATTTATTCGAGATTAATAATGCCAAAAATAATTGCTAGTTTACTCACCCCCAAAAGTAGTCCCATTTTTTCGTTAGGTCGTAGATGTACAGGAAAAAACGCGTTTGCAATGGATACAAGCGTGTCATCGTAGCCGAACAGTAGTTCCTCTGGCGTTAGTGTAACAAACGGTTTGTAGTTTCGAAGCCAAAGCGAAAGGGTGATCTGTACTAGGCGATTAAGTTGCGTGCTCTTCGATGTTAAAGTCTGCAAAAACAATAAAGAAAATCAACCAACACACATTTTGAAGAACAAGTTACAATATGAAACTTTACAATTGCGTAGTTAAATAACTAACGTAAATATATTAAACTTATTTTGTAGAAATATTTATGTTTCTTGTTTCATTACATGTAATTAACAGCCAACAATAATATTTCGTTAATACTTATTTATTTTAGCACGAGGAAAATGTAAATAATAGATAATGTGTATTACATTATATATAATAAAATATAATGTAATACAATATAACGTATTTTAATTAGCTAGTTAGTTCCCAATATTGCTTTGTTAAATACAATTTTTACTATGCATTGTAAAATAAATTTGACATTTAGTAAATACGTCGCTAGAGTCGTATTTATTTATTAATACACCATTGGTTAAAATAAATGCTCCTCTAAAAATTACGTATTCTTCCTACTCACCAGTTTTCTTGTTATAAGGTACTTTTTATTCCAGTTTAATTAATTTTTAGAATACACAATCTGCAAAAATATTAAAAATAGTCATTTTAAATTCTGTATGTGAATCATTGTCATCATACTGAAGTATACTACAGATTAATTAATTAAATATGTTAAATATGGCTTTATACGATATTTGGGTGCAACAATTTTAAGTGTCGCGTATTTCGTTCATAAGCACATTAGTGACAGTGAAATAATATTACACACTGAAATTTTAAATAAAAAATTATATTTTTGTAAATATCGTTTGAACAACCACACATTTGCAATTGGATCACATCATACACAATTTTGTGAATAATATTGCCAGTTAATTATACCTGCTTATAACTTACGTTGCTCTTTTATCCCTCGGCATGTTACTTGGATATTATCAGTGTTTTGTACTTTACTTACTAGAGGTCGTGTTGATGTGATTTATGTAAAACTGATTATTATGTTGTAATATATGCGTCCTTGATGCCTATATTGCAGTTATTCATGTTTACTAAAATAGTAATTATTAAGTTAATTCCCCAAATCTTTAACGTTAGTTCACTATCCTCTTATTTTTTTATATTCTATAATTAGTCATAATTATTGTAGTTTTGTTATTATTAAATAATCGATAGTGGTCTTATATGTAAGACATGACATTTTTCCAAAAGAAAGAGTAACTAGGTTGTTTTATAATTTATATATTTATGCTATAAGCGGTAGCCTATTGTCTATGGAACAAGGAATAGGGGAGTTCTCTCTGGGAGACCAAGCGGAGTGGACGTAATGGCTGGAAGGCTACGAGACATACAAAGAACGACGACGGCTTCGCCGTTTTGAGTCATTCCGAAGGAAGATCATCTGGGTGATCTGGATGCCCGTATTACCCGGTAGACAGAAGGACTGGGGTCTGCCTACAACAGAAGATTGGTAATGTTAATTTATCACGTTACTGTGGTAGGGCCAGCCAGCACCGCCGTATTTTTTTTATGTATCAAGACATGTTGGTTTACACACTGAGATCGCCGACTGGAAGTGCTGCAGTCTGGCTCTGCGACGGGGATTATCAAGTAGCCTTGGTATTAGGGCTTCTGAATCTAGATATTTTTTAAAATATTTCTTCCGAGTGTTTTTCTTTGCTCCACCGCCATCTTGACTGAATTTTGCAGTATATTGCATATAATTATTTCGTATTCCTGCTTTAATTTTTTAACATTGACTTAGGCTACCATCTTGTGATTGTACTGGAATGGTCATCTATGATTAAATATTGCGTGCGATACTATTATTTCCTGTCTATGGGAATATTCAGTTCCTTTAAAGTAGAATTCTAATGTCTTCTAGGAATATCTGGAACGGATCCACATCATCTTGTTTGAACCCTGAGATAATTTTCTGTGGCAATGAATTAAATGAAATTCAATTAATTTTGGTGTAGATGCTGATTATTTCGAGTCTCAAGCATTCCATTATAATTATTGCAGAGTTTTACAGAGTGAGTATATTTAACACAAAAACACCACATAAAAAGTGATCGTTCTTAAGCGGGGCCAGGTTCCCTAGTTGAAGTTTTCCTGCAAGAAGTAGAGCTGTACTGCTAGGAGAAACAAATTGTTTCTAAATGCTTGTCTTGGTTGCTACAGTTGTGTTGTTTTGTCGTGAGACACGAAATGGCGGACAAAAGGACGGTAAACGAGCACGTTGAGGAGGCCATAGAGGAAGTAGTCGCGGAGTATAATGCTAACAGCGAGTCGTCCTCTCGCGCAAATTCAGTCACGGAACATGACACTTTAAAAGAAACAGGCGGCGTGACAGAGGTCATGAAAATGTTGCAACAACTACAAGGTAATTTACAGGCCCAACTGCGGGAAACACAAAACACAGTTCAAACAAAATTACAAGACCTCAGTCCTGAAGTCTCGAACAAAAATTTAACTTGGAACCAGGAAATCGTTGGTAGGATTGGGGCCATAGAGTACGAAACACAAAATTATGTCACGTTCGTTCAAACTACTATACGGGAGTCAAAAGAAAGGTTGGAGGGGCTCGATCTGAACATCGCAGAGAACAGATGCGAAATACGCGACGTACAAATTCAGCTTAACAATCACGTAGTTGAGACACACCAAGTGATGGATGAATTTCGCACAAAATACGTCTACGATTTCTGTTGCTTGTCCGACAAGTTAGTAAATGAGCTTACCCACAAATTTGAGTGATTAAATATTAGCTCGCAAGAAACGCAGCACGGAAAACGTGTTTCCTTCTATCAACAAGATACCGCCCCACAAGTCGTATGCGCGGACGAACGATTGTCAGAGGTAACCGTCTCAGGTACAGAACGAACATCGCGAGCCGAATGTCACGTTGTAGGAGAAGCAAGCCTGCCAATATCCAGTCCAGATGTTAATAATATTGCTTCCGTTAGCAATATCGTTGCTCCGTTACACACTGAGAAAAAGAAATGGTACTATAAAATATAATTGGTTTCCCTCAAACAAATGGTACGTTCATATATGGCAGAACAAATATACATTTGGTAGAACTAAATAATATGTTTGGTGAAATATGTTTGTGCTTACCAAGTTGCATTTGTTTGAGTGAAACAATACGAATGTTTTAGGTAACAATCCTGCCATTGTCCGGTTGTTTAAAATAGAAAATAAATGTAATTATTCGCCGATTTTCCTACTACGGAGATACTATTCACGTTTCTAATCAAGTACTGCATGATTTATACAAATTTAAATTGCTTGGCAGAGATGGGATTTGAACCCGAAAACCTAAAAACAGAAGTCTATTACCTTAGCCACTAGACCAGCAGACGGTTTAACAATGGTTGGGTTATGATGATATATCAGGGAAAGTTAACAAAATTGGGCATGTGTTTATTAAACCGATAGAAAATTAATGGGTTGCGTTTGTTACATTGTTTATTGTTAATAACAACATTTTAACGAAATTATATATTGAATGAAACAAAAACATAACTAACCAAAACGAATAAGTTGCCAGCGTGTCCGACATCTTGATCACGTTATACAAACAACTGTTTGTTTAACACAATAATGATATTACATCTTTCACGCAAACAAATGTTAAGTACGTATACGACGAAACAAGTATATATTTGGTAGAACCAAATGACATGTTTGATCAGAAATGTTTGCGCTAACCAAACTACATTTGTTTGAGAGAAACAACAACGAATGTTTCAAGTGAAATTTCAGATTATTGCCACAAATATAGACTGAGACAACTAACTGCGACTTGGTTATGCCCACAAAATATTGTTTAACTGAAACAAATATGTGCAACCATATTACCTGGTTACAGTAAAAAAATTTGTATGTTTTTTTAAACAAGGCGTTTTTAAGTGAAACATCGCATGTTTCAATAAAACACATATTCCTCAAACAAATATATTTTGTTATGTGAACAATTTCTTTCTCTCAGTGCACCATCCAATACAGCTGCTAGGCAAGGCCGTTCCGAAATTCGCTAATTCGGAAAACAAAAACCCCATGGAGTTTCTAACGAAATTTGATGAATATACGGAGATGTTCAATCTCACAGACCACAGGAGATATTGAGGTACCTTAGTTTCTCGCTGAAAAATTCAGCTAATTATTGGTGGAAAGTAGAGAGAACCGCTACCAGAGATTACACATCCTTCAAAGATAAGTTTGTAAGACATTTCTGGTGACCCTGTACTCAGGGCCTTGTAAGGTCACAATTGCACGCTGAACGCTACGATCCACACGGCAATAAACGAGTGGACGAGCATATAAGTGCGATATTCGAGCGTAGCCAGTGGCGGCCGGTCAATGTTTTGAGCTCAGTGCTCTGAATATAATGTCCTTCACCCCCTCCCCCGCTAAATCGCTATACTTTCTTTCCCTGTTAATAATCATATTTTTAACTCAAAGGTATAGGACTTTTGCTTTACATGTGTTGAGAAATTGCACTGCATTTCATGGCAAGCAGTAATGTAGCCAATAAAGTGTGTTATTAAAAAATTTCAACTTAAAGATGTTATCTATAATGTATAGGTACTCGTTAAATACACACGCAATGAATACCACTAACGGCAAATTAGTATCCTACAATCTCAATTTCTATACATTTGTTCTTACTGCATTCCCTCTGTGTTTCCTCACGATTAATGTGAACCCGACTCGTAGATAAAATGCCAACAATATCGCATGTGAGACGTCTTAAGACTACATTAGAGTTCGGCTTGTCTAAATGCACACACAATTTTATAACACGCGCGAAGTAGGCCTACGCATATCTTCAGCCCCGCATCGGCATATCATTTTGATACGATTAAATAAATACTGTATTCCGCAAACTATAAGTTAATAACTCCTTCAATTACGAAAACTAGACCTTTCATGTGCTTGTCCACTCTGCGCAGCTCTTTCTATTATCAGCTAGGCCTTAGATCTACGATATTTGTGATTACAATTACGAAACACGTAAATAAATGTGTGCAGTTCGTACCACATCCATTCGGAAAACAAACTTGCCACTAATAAATCACGGACACAAACCTTAAAATAAGTTTCCATCTATGCTCAAGCAACACAGAATTTTCACAAAAATGAATCAATATTGTAAAATTCGACTTACCAAATTATCCCACCATAAAGCGTCGGTAATGTATCCATTGCGCCAGACTAATAACATAGATTCTACTTGCAGTTCGTTATTTATGCACAGTATCACGTCACTGACGCCCACAACTTACAATAATAATATATAGTAACGTACTATTCATAAAAGTTATTCTAAGTCATCTACACGTCCATGCGACACCGAAAATCACTTTGTTTACAAGTCAGCAATGTACGAACACGTGTGCGACGCGAGCGGCCATCATTGTCCACGCGCTGACGTAACTGTCGCGCGCTTGCGCAGTAGATAGCAGGGCTACTCTGCTCGTTGCACGGAGCAGGTGTTGATAAAGGCGAGGTTCCCGCGTCTCTCTATGCCTCTGGCTAGGACAGGGGGTAGGAAAGAGGAGTGACAACCGTGCGCTAGTCCGTGGGAGCACCGAGCCAGGTTTACACCATAGAAAAGGGCGGCTTACACGAGCGAAATTACTTGAGATAATTCCGTTCGCCTATAAACCTTAGCGCAAAACAGTCTATCTCTTATAAAGAAAGGTTAGAAGTATAAATTGTGTCACATTACCTGAAATTTAATAAAATTAAGTACACAATAACTTTGTAAAAGTTTACTCAGTGCTACAGCACGAGAGCACGGCCTTACGCACCGCCACTGAGCGTAGCCAACACTTAACACCGGAAATGTCGGAAATGGAACTTACAAATGCTAACCACACAGGTGCCTATCACTTACCAACTGGCATTAATGGGCAAGTATACACTTACGTTAACTGAGTATCGCGAGCAGCTTATACTTGTGGATACACTGGAAAGGCAGAAACGTCAGCAAGGATGTTACGATTTCCGGGAACAAAACGCTGAAAAACCAAAATTCCAAAGTGGACCAAAATTTTCCCGGGATGATGACGAGGTATTGGACAGGCATGTGAACGTGATGTCGCGTACAACAGGCTACCGTTCTGATGATGAGGCGAATTATAGGAGTCGTAGAGACCAGGGGTATAATGGCTTTTGACATTCCTGGAATCAGAGAAGGTCGAATTTCTATCGTCGGGAATGGCGTAGAAATTTGTCGCCGAGGCGTGATTCCCGCCGTTCAGGGTCAAGCAGTCGCAAGAGAAGACGAGATAAAAAACGAAGCGACGACAAAGAGCGGCGAGAACGGGAACGAAGCCCGACCCGCGGCAACAAAGATGTCGCAGCGAAGAACGAATGTGTGAGCGCGAGCGAGAGGGTTATTTTGAGCGTCATAAATCGTAGACACTTCTGCACCCGAATTTCCCGTCAATTACTGCAATCGAGGACCGTCTGCACCAGAGTTAACCCAGGACAACAGAAGACAAGGTGATCCACGTATCTCTACCCTGATGGGCTCACAGTTAAACTACACGCGACTAAAGAAGAGATTCTCTGACCGTTAGTCGATGGCGTGAAATTAGTTGAGGGGACACGCACGGCTGGTTTGAAGTGTAAAGTATTTAGAGGCACAGATAATGTTACAAACGTAATGTTTCGCAGAATCAAATATAAAAATATGTGTGCGTTGGCGGAGCGCCCGGAGACCCCAAAGAGAAATGAAGTTACATTAGTCGACCTGCGCACTTTACTCTATGGCGAGGACGAGAGGGATTTCTTGCTTGATGACGTGGGCGGCTTAGAGAAAGCTAAATTGGATATGTTATACCCGAAACTTAATTTAGACATTTATGGCCACCATATTCCGGCTTTACTAGACAGCGGCGCAGAGGTTTCATGCATAGCAGAGGATGTCATTCAAGGAATAATGAACTCCGCACATAAATTACCTCTAGTCGAACTGGTGCTAAATCGTACTGTGCATGTTTCGACGAACTTCATGCCATTCGAAGTTTTAACAAGTCGCAGGTCGGAGATTTTTGACGTCATATCTATTCCAAGAATCGAAGAGAAGAGGAAAGATAACATAAACGTGAAAGAAAAAGTAAAGAAACTGGTCAAGAGCCATTTATTTGCTACGGCGAAGATGAGAGGAAGATATGTAAAGAAGCCTAAAATTCACAGCATTAAGATTTGAGACTTGGTACTAATCAAGATGCATCCTGTTTCGTAATTTTGGGAACATGTAACCATAAAGCTATTCCTGCTGTATGAAGGAGCGTATCGAGTGCGAAAAATTATTCGGAATAATTGCTACGAGCTGGAACATCAAGACACTGGAGAGGTTAAAGGTCGATACATCACCCAGTACGTCGCTACATAACCGAAGATGAGTGAACAAGAAATCAGCAAGAAAGACCACTGAATCTACTGGTTGTTGGCGAGAACTTAAGGTCTACCTTAAATGTCTGCTATTGGTGACGTCGAAACGATGGAATTATGTGTTCGAGTAATTGTGATACGACGCTATTTTACGTATTGGACGTCGGAGTAAACCCTGAAGCCAGAGAGCTTGTATTATGTGTGAGTAACTTGGCATAATGACCGAGATGGGTTGTTACTTGCACCGTTTTATTTTAGTGGTCGTACCTCGATTGCCTGAGAAAATATTTTGAGTTACCCGTACAGAAGAAGTTTGGAAATGTCTACTAGATCTAGTATAACAGCGAACGTCTCGTCAAGTAATTTTGTGGTTGACTGAAGCTGAGTTATCGCCGTGTTTGTACTAATCTGTCTTTAATTATGTGGGTAACTTGATGTTCGTAGTTCATCATGTATGAAATTTTATAGCTGAATTATTTTGAAAGTGTGTAAATTTGGATGCCAAGTTCCTTTCTTCTAGTGATGTTATTGATTTCGTTGGTATTTAACTTTGTTCGCACAGGCTCTCCTTAAACTAATTCTTCTTTCTCCTAGCAATACGTTTCGTATCTTTCTTTTCAGATGAGTGATTTCCTTTTCTCGGTATGAGTTTTCTTAGTATATATGTATATACAATACTATTTTTCATACACAGCGAAGAACCCTATTTTCAGCATGATGCAGATTTAGTTTCCACTTATTTATACACCTGCACGTAATTAACGTAAGCAGTAGGGTCCCTAAGGTACTCAGGCCTTTGACCTGGTTTTGCGAGGCCCTTGTGGCAGAGTCAGTTGCAAGTCGCGTCGATGAGTTCTCCACTGGGACGGAGATGAAAAGTGTGCGATTGACTTGGCAACAGTATAGAGTAAGGTGTTTAACGGACGGGAACTGTGGGGAGACAGTGCTTAAGTTGTGACTAAAAAAAGTGTTCTTGGAACAAACCAAAGAGGTTTTCTGTGTTTCTGTAACTCCATACCATGTGCTATGAACATTTGCAGGTGCTACTGGTAAATTTTGTATTGTCACGAACTACTTGCCGGTAGGCTGGTCCAACCTACCAAGGACACAGTGCACTCACAGACCGTCTATCAAAGTGTGTGCAATGAACGCTTTGCAGCAATAGGCACTGAGTTTTAGTGGAACGAGTGAAAACCAGAGACTTTCTTCGAGTTGATCAATGAGTAATCTGAGCGTAGACTTGGTATTTACTAACATAAACAAAGAGTTCTACTGGATCGTCACTTGAGATGGGAGGTCTTCGGTGAATTCGTTCTAGTTAACGAGACTAAGTTCCAGAACTAGAACTATTTTGTGTTTACTGCACTGAGAATAACTTATGACTGGATTCAGTTTCTTGGACGTACTCCATTGCAATGGAATACGTCCAAGAAACTGAATCCAGTCATGCACTCCCATTGCACAGTTCTTTCAAAGATCAGAATAATTTATCTCCAGTGTATTTTATGTGTTTCTTGTGTTCCTTTAAAGGTTATGTTAGTAATTTCAGCAGACTTAATTGGGTGAAAGGACAGCTATAAACTTAAGTGTGCATACCATACGAACATAGTGTTTCCTATGGATGGGGATTATATGTAATATATACGTCCGTGGTGCCTACATTGCAGTTATTAATGTTTACTAAAATTGTATTTATTAAGTTAATTCCTCAAAGCTTTAACGTTAGTTCACTATCCTGTTATTTATTTTAAGAACTTTAATTGGTGATAATTATTGTAATTTTGTTATTATTATATGATCAATAGTGGTCTTATATGTAAGACATGACATTTTTCCAAAAGAAGGAGTAATTAGGTTGTTTTACAAATTATATATCTATGCTATAAGCGGTATTAGTGGACGTAATGGCTAGAGGGGAGGGCTACGAGACATTTAAAGAACGAGGACGACTTCGCCTTCCTGTGTCTTTCCGAAGGAGGATCATCTGGATGAGCTGGATGCCTGTATTACCCGGTATAAAGAAGGACTTGGGCCTGCCTACAACGGAAGATTGGTAACGTTAATTTTTCACGTTACTGTGGTAGGGCCAGCCAGCGCCCGTATTTTTTTATGTATCAAGACATGTTGATATTCACATTTAGATTGCCGACTGGAAGTGCGCTGCAGTCTGGCTATGCGACGGGGATTATCAAGTAGCCTTGGTATTAGGGCTTCTGAAGCTAGATATTTTTTTAAATATTTCTTCCGAGTGTTTTTCTTTGCTCCACCGCCATCTTGACTGAATTTTGCAGTATATTGTGTATAATTATTTCGTATTCCTGCTTCAAATTTTTAACATTAATTAACTTAGGCTACCATCTTGTGAATGTACTGGAATGGTCATCTATGATTCAATATTACGTGCCATACTATTGCAACCCGTCTACGGGAATATTCAGTTCCTTTAATGTCGGATTCTAATGTTTTCTAGGAATACCTGGAACGGATCCACGTCATCTTGTTTGAAACCTGAGATAATTTACTTTGGCAATGAATTAAATGAATTTCAATTTATGTTGGTGTAGATGATGATTATTTCGAGTCTCGTGCATTCCGTTATAATCATTACAAAGTTTTACAGAGTGAGTCTATATAACACAAAAATACCACAAAGTCAAAAATTATAAATAAATCACAAATTATCTCATTTAGAGATACTATTATAACTACCAAAATTTGCTATCATATATTACGAAATAGACGCATGTTTGGCTACCCTGCAGTACATATATAGTTATTGCTTGGATAAATAATGATAGTTCTACAATCCAATAACAACAAAATACTTATTTACAACTGCCAATTTTATTAAGCAATATTGTTCCTTTATTTTTGATCTTTAATGATTTTCAGGTTTAGCGTCTAAAAGAATTACGCGGTTAACAGTAAGGAAAAGATTACTTACAGCTTAATAATTTCACTGTGTGTATAGCTACTCACTGATGTGAATTGAATTAATGCGGTTAGATTTAATTTACAGCAATAAACCACAAGCACATATGGCAAACCCCACACAAAATAATTTCTAGTAATTTTTTCCGAATCTTTCAAATATGCCGTGGTTATTCCAGTTCACCAGAAGAACAACACAACACTCAGGGAGATTCATCACAGGAAACAATAAAATTTAAATTAATTATCTTACTGGCATAGTACCCAAAAGTAACCAAAAAACACAGCTCCATATATATATATATACACATATATATATATATATATATATATATATATATATATATATATATATATATATAGATGTGGAGCTGTGCCTTTTGGGTACTTTTACACATATGGTGTAAGGACATCAATATACCGTACTCTGGGAGGTGATTCGTCAAAAGAAATAAAGTAATATTTTATCCGCGCCTACCAAGACAAGCGAATATTAAGTGATGTACGATCCCTCGAAAATCGAGTGAAGAAATAGTATTTTATCAAAATATTAAAAAATATTAGGCGTTAAATTAATATTATGGCGTTCATGTAAAATATTCTTGAGATCTTTAACCTGCAAAAATTCCGCTTTCGAACTTTCCCTTTTGATAAAGAATAACATGGTGGCCACAATATTATTGAACGAAATTTCTTTGCTATGATGTTTTATGAGCATTTTCTATTGTCTATTCAAGAAGTTCGCTGTAAGAAAACAAAAAAAGTCTTGTTGTTGCAAACGCCTAGTATGCACCGTTTACCAGAAAAATTAACACACAACTGTTTCCGTAACAATAATAAAACGCCTAGTTCGTAGGCAACAGTCGTATTATCCACGAATAAATTGGCTTGGTACACACGCCAAAATTTAAGAAAATGCAAACTGTGATGCAGTTTTAAGAAACCACGTCTCAAAATCCAGCTGGATTTGGTAAATTTGACAACCAATTTGTTTTATCAGCACGTTTACTAAATTCAAATTTAATGGAAAACTCATGCATTTTGTTAACAACACAACACGTATTTCTGAAATAATTACCATACGATTTGAAATTAATTAGCCTACTTAGTTTATTATTTCTCTAAATGGCAGAAATAAAAACATTGATATTTTTGCAACGGCATCTAGGGTTTCATTTTCCTGAGAGTACTGCGCATGAACAAATCAATTGCTTGGCAGAAATACAATATTCGCCTACATACCAGGCATTAAATTATAGTTACAAAAATATCTGTGTGCATTTTTCTGGTAAACAGTGCAGTCTTGAAGCTTGCGGCAAGAGGACAATTTCTGTTTCTTACAATAAACATCTTGAATACACAACAGAAACCAAAGGGCAAAGAAATTTCATTCAATAAGTGTGTGGCCACACCTATTATTTTAATGAAAGGGAAGGTTTTAAATTTGAAAGTTTTTACAGGTTAAAGATATCAAGAACACTTAACTTTACTCGCAAAATCATAATTTACTCTTAAGTTTTATTACATTTTGTTAAAACACTACATTTAAATACGATTTTAAAGGGTTGGTTCCTCCCTTAATATTTACTTGTCTGTAAAGTGTCACATGCAATGCCCACTTACTTTTTCATGAGTCACCTCCCAGTGTTTGAGCTATTGATTTCCTTATATTGCTTAATATTATTGGTAGTTGTAAATTATGCATATATCTTATATATATATATATATATATATATATATATATATATATATAGAGAGAGAGAGAGAGAGAGAGAGAGAGAGAGAGAGAGAGAATACATACAATTTCAAGGTAGGCTTTGCTTCATAAAAATACATAATTATAAATAACTCTTAGTCAACAAATGATAGTAAATCTTCTATATTTATTGCGCTGTCAGTCGAACCAGAACTGTAAATTTAAAAGGACGGAAAATCTAAACAATAAGGTACAACATTTTCTGATTTTTTTAAATGCTTTGTTATACTTCAGAAAAAGTTTAATGACTAGATTCAGTTTCTTGGACGTACTCGATTGCAAAATTAAATGACTGTCAAAGAAAACTAAACAAATAAAAGAAAACCATAAAATAAGCAGAGTATGCTTAGTCAGCAAGATACATACACAACATGAAATTCCAAGATGGAATTGGGTCAAATAAAAACAAGGAACAAACAGATAATAAATGAAATTAATAACAAAAATAAAAAACCAAATAACATGCGACACAACGATGAGACGAAACAACAAACACAGTAGATATCAGACACGAAGAGAAAAATAACAAAAGAACACAACAAGTATACGAGACAAAACGCAACAGATATCAGACATATACAGACAAGACAAACGACACAATGAAGAGACGAAACAAAACACAGTAGTTTTCCAGACAGACAGTGTTACAACGTTTCGGGAACAGATTCCAGTTTTCTTTTATTTATTTAGTTTTCTTTGACAGTCATTCAATTTTGCAATGGAGTACGTCCAAGAAACTGAATCTAGTCATGAACTCCCATTGCACAGTTCTTTCAAAGATCAACAAGTTTAATGCCGTGAATAACGCGAACGTTTAGCTATGTTGATGTAAGAAAATAATTTTGAATACGAAATTACTTTATAGAAGGATAATGTAACAGCTGGTAGAATTTAATGACAACATAATTCGATATAACTTGAAATATTTTTTTACTTCATGCACATAGTTCGTTTAGCCCAACCGAATGCCACCTTCTCCATCAAATTTTCCACACTTCTTTAAAAACATTAATTGTACTTAACGCCTTATTTACAATTTATGAGTCCGCTAATACGAAACTAATAAATTAGTGCACAGTTCTTGTTCATTAAACATCATCAACAACGTGAATAAACAACTAACTTAAATATTCAATATGATTTTTCCCCTGGGTATCTAATATATACACACACATATACTGAGTATTTCCAGATAGACAAATAAGTTTCTTACTATTTTTAATGTGTGAGAATATTTTTAACGAACTTTTGTAAAGCTTATTTTATATCATCATAAACATTTGATTATATAAAAATTATTGGTTAACACTACATCAAAAGCTCAAGAACCTCCAAATAGTTTAATTTTATCCCAACTACTTATGTTTGACTCAGTTACAGCATATAAGGTCAAACTATGTACATAATTAAACATAAGGAAAACTTTTTTAAAATAATATTAACTTACCAACAATGGAATATTTGGAACGGTTACTTTAGCATTTGGGTCAGCTGAGAGTTCTGGAACGAACTGAAGAATCTTTTTATGTTGAAATGTAACTGTTCCATTATCGTGAAACTTAATGTTAACCTTCTCCATGTCTTCCCTGCAAATAAAAACATATTCCACTACGTAAGCAGGTATTATTATGTATGATTTTCATAAATATCTGTTAAGTTATATATAACAACTATTAATTTTTTTAGGAACTACATATTTGCCTACTTAACACAATATGTATTTTTATCTACGGGAATATTTGGCGGTTGTGTCTGTAAACGAAAACTATTATCTCTAGAAATGACATAATGAACTTCAAGCCATTTATGTGGCATTTTTTAAAAGTCTGAATTTTTCTACATATTATCGTTAGCTAATATCAATTTAAAATTCACAGTGTTTGGTAACTATTTGCGATAATTCATAATAAAAGTATGTAGTTAATTATGATCTAACAATAATTACAACAATAAATATTTAAACAGTAGAGGTATATAAATAATGTATTGTTTCTATATCACTAAAAATCAAATCAGTACGTTACATACTGTAAAATATCCTTAGTATATTTAGATACTATCCGACGAACACGGCATGGCCATTGAAATTTCAAGAACAACTAAAAGTTCATCACAATCGTCTAGACTTATAATTTTTTGATGAAAGCAGTTATAACCGTCAGTGTCAACGAACAGCACAATATTTATGCTTTTACATTAGGTCATGAATATTGTAGTTGATACCTATAAGTTTAATTACAGTATTCGTGATATTTCTGTAACTTCCAAATAATTCGCGTTACATTCAATGATGTAGTGGATGAACTTAAACGTATCAAACACTTACCGTGCCGTAACCTTCCTACACACACACACATATATATATATGTTGGTGTGTGTGTGTGTGTGTGTGTGTGTGTGTATATATATATATATATATATATATATATATATATATATATATATATATATATATATATATATATATATGAGAGATAGAGACCAAGCGTCGATGCCCTCTTACGAAGTGTAACAACATCCAGTTTTATTCTGTTGAAAACAGTACGATACACAAATGCTGTAGACTGACAGAGAGTTTTGTGCACATATAAACCATCAGCCTTGCGGTGGATGTACTTAAGTTACATGGACGAGCTGCTGCGCATGCAAATAAAATACGATTTTACGAAAACATACGCACAGGTTACAGATGCGTAAGGTTCTATGTCTATGTTTTTCAACTAACTGCGGGCATTACGATAGTGGATGTGTCTTTATTAGTACAGTGAATTGTAGTAGCAGGATAATTACTGGCTGCAATCTTCGTTCAGTTAAAAACGAGTGGCTGAAATGGTTGATTTCATTATTGTCAAAAAATAAGTAGCCTATGTTAAATTGTGAGAACAATTCAAACTATGTACGAAAGTGATTTTGAGAGTTCAGCAATTTTATTTTCAGAATGACAGAACATCCCCAATTAAAACATACTATGTAAAAACGAGGGAGGATGAATTCGATTTGCTAGCCGCAATTCTGTAAGTTAAATCGAGTAAAAATCCTGTGATTACCTGAAGTTCTGATGAAATATTGTTTTTGTAAATAATTACTTCGAAACAATTATACAAAATGCTTTCATTTAGTTAACTTGTTTTATTCAAGCAATGTACCACTTTCGCATGTAGTATTTATTGGATTAAGATTTTATTAGGCCTACTTAACTGTTTTATTTTTAATTTTATGTAAACAGAAGCAACATAAATTAACATTTTACTAGATATTATGGAACCATGCCCTGAAAGAAAATATTTGTAAGATCGTGAAGCTTTATTACTATTATTATTTGCTATTATAAGCAAACATTTGTGTTATTCCTCCCTGATCATCATCACCCAAAAATCATTCGAAGTAAGTCGGTTGTCTATCATCTATCGATCGGCGGTGTCTTGGTTTGGCTATACAAGTAGACGTTTTAATTTTTTTCCGAATACAGGTGCAGTGAACTTACCAGGGTTATCAAACCGTATTAAGAATCTCACACCTACCACTCACATATGTATTTGTATTTGTTAATTGATTAATGGAACATAAAAATTCCGTATTACATAAAACCGAAAGTTATGAATCAACAGGCGAATTTCTCACGTATTCGCTTGTAAAGCAAGGTGAACTAAAAAAATACATTTTTAGATAAGCGTAGATCCAAACAGTTTAGATCAAGAAACGTATAGCAGTGAAAACCTCAAGTTTCGTATGATGAACAGAAAGCATGCAGTATGGATTAGAAAATCCCGCCGATGTAGTGTAGGTAACATCACTTGGCCCAACGACGAGGCTGTCGCTCGGCCAGCCAGCCGTTCGCTCCAGGTCAAACTCTCGACAGTCTTTACTCCTGTGTTCAGTGCGGGTCGGTAAGTCACCCACGTGTGTTGTTAGTTGTTACACACGTAATGGCTGGGTTTAGTCATTATCAGTTCAAACCCAGGAAAGGTGATGTTACCAACTATCGAGAAGAAAATTGCGAGAATACAGACCAGCATTGCAACACGGACTGGTGTGTATGCCGTGAATGTGTTCCTTCAACGTCTCATCTAGAGTATTTTTGCTGCTGTGAAAGTACTGCAATAAATGATGTGAAGGGTAGTACCGAATGTATTATTTAGATGGAATAATTCGCGACTGTAATTTTGAACAGAGATACATTAAACACTGCTAGGCGTGTAAAGACTGTGAGAGCGCAGTCGGAATTAGAGCGTGAGCAATTACGGCAGTCAAATAATAGGAACCTACGTTATGTAACCTACTGGCAGTTCGTTTACTGGATAAGTTCTTGGAAACTTCTTAGAAAGGGAAATACGAAAGTGTTACCTTCATGCGTGAAAAGAATTCGTGACGAATTCCCCGAGCCTAACAATGAATACAAAAACTTTCAAATTGCTCCAGGTAAATAAATATATTATTTTTAATAATCATGTAAAAGCCCCTGCTTCATAATCAAATATTACGTGCCATTCAATTAGGCGTACACTAGCCCAAAAGTGTAAGGTTTCATACATCTAGGCTGCATTGATATGTATGTCATTGTCATACATACACAGTGTACAGTATATGTACACAATAATTTTTTTGGTGATCTTTTATTTACATTAAATTGTTTTCGCAAGCACAAACAGTAGGTTTCAGTGTGGTTTTGTTCAAATTACGCTCGTTGCCGTGTATTTCATTCACCTCTTTATTTCTCGTTTTTTATTGGAATGTGTAATTTTGTGGTGTTTATTATAATGTGTTAGTACATTGTGGTGCAATACATTGTTTAATATATGCTGGTACGTTAATGATAACTTTGCAAACGTGACAATGAGGAACACACTGCGTGGCATCGCATATGAAAAAAGGGAAGGGCAGGCTTGTGTCTGTGTAGGGATGATACAGATGAATCTGGTGCTCCAAGAACGATTTGACAGGCGTTCAAAAACATTTAAATTTTTCATAACTTTCTTCTAGCTAATTTCTCAACCACGAGAATGTTTGTGTACAATACTAGTGCTATGATGTTTAGAAAAAAACAGCTGGCAGTAAAATAAAGTGCAAGTTGCCCATTCTTAAAATGTTGTTTTTTGTATACGCGAGTCAGAGTTTACACGACTTCATGCAAGTTACTGTGACTTAAAATCTGTATTTTGTCTTACAGCATGTAGTACGTATAAATTTAATGTTACAGTTAGTGTGAAGTTGTGTATATTTCATGTTACAATATTTTTGAAGTTGCGTATATTTACTACTAGCTGCCCCTTTGCGACTTCGCCCGGGTATACCATAGAAAAAATAACTAACTTTTAATTACGTACTAATTGCGTAGTAATTGACGGTGTTACTATATTCTCTGTATATCTTTAAAACAACTACAAACAGCTTTATCCAGTCCACTTCGCTGAGCGTACTTTAATCACAGGACAACTTTGTTTTAATTCATCTTTGTATCTCTATAAAATAGCTGCCCGGCTGCGGCTTTTTTCCCGCGTGTAATTAAGTAATACAAATAACTCTGGATAAAATATGTGATAAGGCATTTAACAGCTGGCGTACTCAATAACAGTGAACTATAAATTGTCTTAGCTCAGTGTAAAGAGCGCGCGCAATATGCTCGTACGTCATAGTAATTCCCATCGCAAAGTCTTGCACGGGATACGAACCCGTAACCCCACCCCTCCCACATCCGAAACTTTATACAATACGTGAGTGAATTTTAAAGGCAGGCCGAAATAATTCTTTCGTATGTACAGTCTACATTCCAAAGAGGTTTTATTTATGAGTACGTTGGCAAAAAGAAACAACTGTTCAATTAGTTCTCCGTGATCGTTCTCTTTTTTTCGGGAGACTGTAATATTTTACTGCTTTTCACATCCTTAATTTTCGAATGTCATAAAATCCTGAATTTTATTTACATATTTACATAAGCTTCTTTCTTATCAAAAAATCATCTCGATATCTCAACTGGTATAAGCAGTAAAGATGATTATTTGAAAACACATTTTAATTTTTAACAGATTTCAAGGATGAATTTCGAAAAATCTACAAATAACTTTTTTATATTTACGTAAGGATTATTTTAAAGCAAAAACCATTTCAATATTTTCACTGTTTTAGGAGATAAGTGGGATTAATTAAAAACACATTTTGTTTTTTAAGAGTTTTCAAGGGTGAATTTCAAAATATTCTAGAAATGCTTTTTAGATATTTACTTAAGCATCATTTTAAAGAAAATATCATCTCACTATCTGAAATGGTTTAAGAGAAATCACGGATGAATGAAAAGTACATTTTACGGCTTTTCACCCCTTAATATTCGAATTTCGAATAATCCTTCTTAGTGGGTGCCAACGGGGCAAGGGGAAGTTTCCCTCAAAATTTAATGGTTCTATGTCCAGCGGTTTTGGTTGTGCGTTGATGAGTGAGTGAGTGAGTGAGTGACACATCATTTTATATATTAAGATTACTATGTTCTTATAATTTTCTGTATAATACGTTAAAATTTTAACTTTTACTGTTACCGTAAACCGGGGATAATTTGTCAATTTTCGGGGTTACTTTGACCACTCTAAATATTAGCTTTTGTGTTTTCTGGTAAATAAACATATATTCTGAGCAGAATATTTTAATAACTGCCTTTTTTTCCTAATAGTTACTGTCTGAAACTTTCGTCCAAAATTCCGATTGGTCAAAGTACATTATATTTTATTTAAATTATAATGTATGAAGTTTGTTTCTTATTTTGTGAGAATATTACGTCACATGTAATATCATAAATTTACAAATGTGACTTCTGAAACTGCACAAAAATTTTATAATTTTTCTTATAATTTATATTAATAGCAGAATACAATAAAATAAACTTCAAGTATTCGTGTTCGTACATTACTTTGCTCCAACCCATTGAATAACTGCGGTGTTTTCACTATTTTATTTTAAATAAGCAAAATTGTCCTGGTCAATAATTATAATACTTAGAGCCCGGTAGTTTTCGCGAAAAGATTTTTGCAGCACTTTGTTTCAGTGTGTTACGTGCGCACCTGCATCTCTGCTTTGTGGTCAGTGATAGGATGTCGTAACATACAACATCTGGAGGTTAAACCCGCAAATCACAGACATGTTGTGTCACAGTTATCCCTGTACTGATTGGCACAATCAAATGAACAATAACTCTGCACAAAAATACTGTCAATAATCATGAAGTTGAGCTGCAGGTGTACACGAATGACACTGAAACAAAGTGGGACAAAAATATTTTCGCGAAAACTACCGGGCTCTTATAATACTATTATGTAGAAACTAGTAAAACCTTGCATTTAAATTATTTAAACATACACTAATTCTGGTGGTGTTGAACAGAGGAATTAATCGGGCGTGAGTTACTTAGATTTGTGACAGCCTACCGAAACAATAACTCAATTGATTGAAACAGCACCCTCCCATGCTCCCGGTATCTATTTGCTAACTGACAATGACGTCACAGTGAGCGCATGGTAACATGAGAAGTTGATCCCACAAGCATCATCGCAAACTGAAGGAGGGAGGGTAAAAGTGACAAGACGGCCTTCCCCCTCCACGTGGAGCACGCCACCCTGGTTATTGTCTTTGCTGCCTCTCTTCTCTCTTCGAACTCAGCTAAGCCACGCCCCACTGCATGTTTTACCGCGTGGCCTGGAGCGCTCACTCGTCCTCTTGTGTCCGTACATACTACCCTTAATATGTGTTCCTAATATTGTGAATTCAGGGTTAAATCTATGTTATGGTGGATCTAGTCCTTTAGACTAAAGAATGTTGGACACCCATGAAGAAATTTGTTAAATAATATTCTTGGATATTATGTATCAAGATTGTAGAATTTTCATCTTATCTAGGGATTGGTAAAGTAATTATACTGAAAAATAAGTTCCATTAATTATATCTTGACTATCGGTTATGCATCCAGATGTCAATCCAAATTGGTGATGATTCGAGGTGTTGAATCCAGAAGTTGGCGAATCTATAAAAGGGTTAGGATGTTGATTGATGTAGATAAGAACGAAGTTGTTGTTGAATACAGATGTTGGCATATCTAGACGTTGGCGAGCCGAGATGTAGGTGAAACAAGAAATTGTTGAATCGAAAAGGCATAAATCATGTCGTTGAATGAGTTTAAATTTTAATAGAGCGAGATGATGATGAACCTATATATCATTTAAATCAAGAATGAGTGAAAAGAGATTGGTAAACTAGTGAATAATCAGTGCCTCCGGGAAGACGACAATATCAACAAATAAGACAAAAAATTAGATCTGGATTGGGCGTGGATGAGTATTTAAGAATGAAGACAACGGATATAAACAAATAAGTCTACACTCTAAAAATAATTTGTGAAATGTACAAAGATTTTCTTTGTACTTTTACAAATCCTTGTAAGAGTACAAAGATGTTGACTGTGAAATCATTAGTTTATAAAATTACAAAGGTAAACTTTGTAATCCTACAAAGAAATTCCTTAGTGATGTGATTTATTATTCGTAACTTACGCCCATGCGTTTATTGACTTATCGTATTTTCCAAGAGGCAATACTACCAGTGATAGTGATGGAATTGTGAATTATAAATTAATTATGTTTAGGATGTAATTTTTGTTTCTATTTGCGATCGTAAACGTTTACTTGGGGAGAATTGGCCACGTTCATTGCAAACGCATGTGCAGTACAAGACAGTAAATTTTATTTTTCAGTGTTGTTATTCAGTCGAGGCAGTGTTCAAAATTACTGAGTGAAATATTTAATGTTTGGTGGCGTTTCTTAAGGCATGGCAAGCGCAAGCCATCAAACTATTTTCTTGGATGGTTGTTAGACACCTCTTCCGCTGCTAGTCCAAGAGTAAGCAATGTGACACATAGTACGCGCGAAGATTGTTGGACCGATAACCCATTCCTCCCTCAAACTGATGCTATCTGGAGGTGTAGTGCACCAACAAACGCAGAATTCCATTACGTGTCTAGCCGTATCCGAAACAAAGCATGTACATATTTTGGGTTTGGGAATTTGGAGTGGATAGACTCTAACGTTATGAAACAGCGCTGCGTGCGGCATAGTTGGAAACTATATACGTGTTGGTATTTCGATGTTGTTTTGTTTATTTTATTACTTTTCACTGTTGAATAAATTGTGTACTCGTTATTCTATATAAAAACTAATTAGCTGTTCTTCACATCCCAAATTACGAATTCTATCATAATATATGTTTTGTTTTAGGGTTGATTCGTTTAGAAAATACGAAATTCATTTTTAAATTAAAAATTATTTGCTACATACAAAATTAAAATACGGGCATTTAACTAACATTATTACTGTGTTTAATAGATATGTATATGTTTTTCAGCCTAAAATAAGAGTGTAAAACGTAAGTAAACAGCGACCGACGAATTTACGGAGGTATTTGGAAATTTAGCATGCCACTTCATCTAAATCCCTAAATATTTACTTCACTAACCTGTTCACGTTGTTGATTTAACAACCTAAATAGTCGTTTTGGACACGACTTCTGAGTTGAACTAAGGTTAATTCTACTACAGGACAGAAAGATCAATGTTATAAGTTAGTCACAGGGAAAGTTTCTGCTGCTTGAGCGCTGGTATTGGTAGTGCACCAAACTGACCAATCACAAAGATTTCCTGAATTCTAAGTTACATTTAGTTGATAAATTAAAACACGAAATCGGTTTCTTTTCACATATAATTAAATTATATGACTACCATTATACAAGCTTATTTATATTTCATTTTACCATGGTTTGGTAATTATCTGGTACATTAGTGATTGAAGCGAAACTAGTGGCTGAAAATTTCCCTGTGCAAAACGCTCACATTATAAATCGTATTTTCTTTCTAACCTGTAGTACAATTAACCTTAGTTGAACTGAACGCTTCATTTTCATCTACAATGTCGCAGAAAAAAGTTGGGAATATTCAAAAGAAAATACAAGTCTACGTGTATTTTTATGCACTGGTGCTAATTTCATAAACTGTTATTTTTAAATAATTTTGTTATTGACATGGCTGTAGTAACGTTAAACATTTAATTAAAGATGCGTAAGTCGGATCATTACTTTAAATAGACCAGATAAACAGTAAATACATGAAGATAAAGATTTAACCTTTGCGGGGAATTAGTAATATCGAGTAATACTTTCGCGTTAGAAATGAACAGATTAAGAGATTTAAGCTACACAAAAAAATTAATTGTTTTTTTGTATTTATATTCACAACTTCTAAAAAGTGCAAGTTTTTTTTTTATTTTAATGAAACGTTAGATAAGCTTGATTGTGTTTAGTTTAATGTCTTCGTATATTTGTTGATAAAATCATAGGAATGGTAATTTGTAGACAGATGTAGCGTGAAATGTATATGCAAAATAGTACAAACATGGTGCTTTTTTAATAATTTTTGTAAGAGTTGCTATACTGTTCAAAACCATACTATTTGAACTATTTACAATATTATTTACACCTAAGGTGCTCAGATTTGTATAACTCCGAAAAGTATTTTCACTGTCTAGGATATATGCGTTCTGTTATGTACATCATTCAACAATCAGCAAACTAATGGTTTCAAGAATTGTCTGAGTTTGTCATTGGTAAAAATTAGTTATATTTCGAAGAAATGTTCCCTCCCTACATCCTTCTATTTTACCATAAAGTGATCCAAATAGCATGCATGTTGCTACTGGTTTAACACACATTAATATTTTTCTCTATTGCAATATGGTTATTGAATGTTGTACAAATATATGTTTAACGATTTCCTTTTCGGCCTTGAATGAGGACGAACGATATCCTTTTTATGCTACGAAAATGGCGTAACTATATTATTCATTTCTGCTAAAAATTAATGTATTCCACTCATACAGCTCTTTATTATTAACCTAGACAGTGTGTTACAGTAAAACTTTAATAGTTTTTAGTAGAGTCATGATTTCTTTATAACAATTCTATAATTATGTATTGAAGCGGTCATTTGGAAATCAGAAGTTTAGAGACTTAGAATAAACGGCAAAATAATCTCCATACTTTCCTTAGTAACACACTAAAGGCACGGTGTCATCACATGACGGGGAAACATTTTTTCGAGGTCCGAAGTTACCGTTTTTCGCTAATTTTGTGAAGTGCGAAACGTCAACAAGCCGGTGTGAATAGTAGTCGCTAGGCTTCGGTAAGAGTCAATTCAACAACAGCGCATGCACGTATATACTGCTCGACAAACCTTTGTGTGTCCGCGAAAAATATGTGAACTACAGTTGTCTCCCTCTCTACCACACAAACTTGTCACTGGTACTTCGGAAACTGGTTACATTATGCGTCTTACGTAATTATAAGAACATAATAATGAGGGAATTTATATTATTTCGATTCGCTCAAAAGCATTGTTTTTTTGCTTTTATCACACAATTTTCCTCGTAGTCAGTGACCTACGCACTAGACCGGAACGTGTGTATCCTATATTAAATAGGTCATTAAATTCAATTGCAACATTTAAATTATGTGATTGGCTAGGCTTTTCAGATACAAAACTGCTTCGAAAATCGCTTTTTAACCGCAAATTACCCTGAGATACATGGACCTACCACTAGGGGCGTAACTTATCAATCAGTAGGAATACAGAAAAGCTATTTCCATCAATATTTTCATTGTCTCTGAATGTCTGCTTGAAGGAAGTGCAAACTCTCAGATTTCAAAAGGTTCCTGAAGACGGATATAACAACAGCCCAACGAGAAGCCTGGAGGGCTAATGAAACGAGACCTGTAAGATGTGAAAAACGAATATACTGTTAACCGTACCTTAATACTTGTCTTTTGTACCACTTTTATATACTTAAGATTATTTTTAAAATACATTTAATTCTTTAAAACACATTTAATGTTTGAAAATATACAAAGTTTCTTTATTGCAGGATTGTACTTCCCCATACATGAAACTGAACATTATAAAAATAAAACAAACCAAAGAAAACTACGCTATTGCACCCTCATAAAAATTCGCTGATACTAAGGCTGTATCCTGGAAGGTTGGGGTTGTGTCCTAAATGCTTACCAAAAATAACTCCAGATTGTTATGAAAAATTTGGTATTTTTAATTGCGAAAGTAACAGTTGTATGAATTTACGAGGACGGCAGTGTATTTTCGGTTTTTTTAATTTGGATTTGAATGAGTACGTGGCTCTTATGTTAGTTATTATTCTAATGATTTTGTTAAATATACTTTCTCACTAGTGTATTGAAGAATAAATACCAAGCAGTTTTGATTATTTTTGTTATATAACTTATACTCATTTTTCAATAGAAGTATATTCAAAACGTAGATAGCTCTAAACATAATCTTGTAATGAACCAATTGAGAAAAGGGAACAAGCTTGTTGGTCTATCAGCTGAGTGAAAGAATGCCTTCAAGCATGCGGTAAAGACGAGTGAAGTGTCACTTTATTCAGTATTTTGTGCAGATTACAAATATGCTAACCCGGAAGTCTAAATCGGTGGCTTCCACATCGTTTTTAAAGGAAAAGGAAAAATATATAGACATTTCGTTTTACAGGTTCAAATATTCGTAATCTACACAAAGAACTGAATAAAATGACACCTCACTTGTCTTTACCGTAGGACTGGAGGTATTCTCGTGAGAATCGGGCTCTAGCTGATAGATCAAGCCCTGCAGATAATCCCTGTCAGTTTTGGTAACATGAGTTGCCACTTCTCATCCTGCCATGACTGCGCTGCATTCACTCAATGTACTGTGGATAGAAGCAGCATATCTCCACAAGTAGATGTCCTGTTTTCTTCAGGTGAAAAAATTTGAATTATTTAATTTTGATAACTGCTTTTACAGGATAATAATTAAACCAAAATTGTTCAGATTGCAAAATCCTATCAAACATGGTAGAGTACAAGTCTAAGGCATGGTTTTATGTGTTATTCATGCTGCATTACTCTACTACAATGAACTAAATCATTAAAAAAAAGGCTTACATTCTATTTTTTCCTTAAAAAAGTTAAAAGATATTTATACATATCAAATGTCTTAGACAATTATACGACATAACGACACCTACTTCCGAAATCGATATACTTTTAACTTCATTCGTTCTCTCAAAAATGATTAATGACGGTACACATGTTTCCCACTGTTTTGCATACCGTACCGAGCCCCCTTAAATATATAATGTCACAATCTGTGGCTACTAACGATATTATAGCGAGAATTTCTTGTTGTAAATCTTAAGTTTCATAAACATAAATTTCGCTTCGAAAAAAATTAATTGTGTTCGTCTGTTACCATCATTATGTTAAGACATAAACCATTTTTGTGCGTGTCTATATTAAAAATTGTTGAGTATCCAATTCTAAATACTAAACGTATGCGCGTGTGTTCGTACGTACATTAAATGTGGTTGTGAATCCGGCCTTATTTGTCACCATGCTATGCACACTGTTGAAGTGAATACTATACGGGTTGCATAAGCTTAATTTGGTTATCATTGAGCACACAAAATACAGTATACGACAAAATTACCCAAATTATGACTTTTTAGTAGTATATTGATGTTTGAAGCTACACTGGAATAACGAGACTTCCTTGCTTAAAATTACATAAATTGTGTTAACTAGTTACATAAATTGTTATTTTACGAGACAACAAAGGTATAATTTTCTATGTTGTAGGTAACTTAAAACATTATATTTTCGAAAATAGTATACACTGATTCTATTTCTCAATAAAAACTTGCACACAATGCAAAATTACAACTGTATAAGATATTTAGTTAAAAATTTGTATAAATTTTCAAGTGATGACATTCTACTTATTAACAACCTGTAGTTAAATAACTACCTTGCTTTCTGATAAGTTAAATATTTCATGTGACAAAAGTCGTTAAAATACGGCGTTGAAACAATCAAAAATCATTCACATAAAATTTCGTGTACAAACAAACTATAATAACGGCTGTCTAGATTAGCTTTTGACAATTGCAAGCCAATAGTTAATAAGGTATCAGATGATAGAACTCGGGCATGCTACACGATTGTCATGATTATAAGCCAACAGATAAATGATTGTGGTCAATGCGCGTACAGGAATGAGAAATCTACGCTGACATCAGCTGAATTCGCGAAATTCACGCAGCTTTACTCATAATGGTTAATCTATTTTATCTGAAGATAACAGCATGAGATCAACAATGTGTTCCAAAATTAAACTCAAATGATAAAAAATAACATTAGTTACAATTGTGTTTTCCCAAGTCATTCAGTTTTTAAAGTTAAACAGAGAGTGAATGCATTTATTTTCTGAAAAGCCATTCCTTATTTCTGCGAGTTTGTTTAAATTTTAAATTTTGATCATTACAACAGTTAAGTATAAAATTATATCCATGCTACTTTTAATGATGTAGTTTACTATCGGAGTTCATTTATTTTTATTGTGCACTTCGTACTTTAATAATAGCACTATCCAGAAACTTAGGCATTTATCGTTCACTTTGGCAACTTTCCTAGCAAAAACATTTGGTAAAATTTCAATTTCAAAGGTGGTTACCAGTCTCGGCTCAAGGTTCGTATCTTAGTGGAGGGGAATATCGGCTGATTTTCAAGAATTTAAAACGAATGCTCTTTTGATAATTTTTTTAGAAACAGTTGGAAAGTTACAGTTATTGACAATCTTATACTAATATTAACACTAAATAAGGTCGTTATTTTCATGTAGACAATTTCAAATTTACATGATTAATTTCTACCAGTTTAGTAGGTTCATGTGTCTGAATAAAATGCAGTGCGGTTGCCACTGTAGTATGGTGATCGTTGTGACTTTCATGAGTTTGGGGAGTTCCATCTGTCCCATTTAGTTTTGCACAAAATACTTAAGCAGTTTTTTTTTTAAAACGAGTACTCGGTTAACTATTTCCACGAAGATCACCTGTTGTTTTTCCATAAAGTACGCAAAATTTGTAATCCTTGATCCAGGTCTAATGGCATAACCAACTGTGGTCGTTTATTTTTTTTCATCGCACAAAACGAAAAAATTTCCCGATCACAATTCTTGTGAACCAAACGAAAGTGGGAACACAATAATTAGTTTTCAGTCAGCTTTCAAGGATCTTGTAACAGTACGTATCTTACAAAGTAATAGAGTTTGCTCATTTCGTGGTTCAAAAAGTAAATTCTAATTCTTCCTACACAGATTCCACAAGTTTTTAAATACCACATCTGCAAGCTACCATCAGCACTACAAACAGGCGATCCAGGTTCAATCCCCGGCCGAGACACTCCAGATTTTACAAGTAAGAGTTGTATTGGAGGATGTAACTATGATCGCCGCGGTTACACTGTGATTTACCGTTTCTGCGGCCCTTGCATTCCGTTGCTGCTCTATTTAACACCGTTCACTCTCATCGAATGTCAAGACTCGAGCTACCTAAATATCTTAACTTCACGAAAACAGGAAACCAATATTATACTACCCTCACTGACATAACAGTAACGTGTTGGTCTTGCATTCGAAATTACATGAGCTTCAATCTCATTTTAGTTATCCTGATCTAGGATTCCAACGGTCTTCTGATCATGAGGCAAATGCTGCAATGATTACTAAGAAATTCATCAGATTCAACTCGAAATGTCCGTGTCGCAAGTCAATCCTCCCCCTTTTTCTTTTGAATTACTTTTTTGTCTGGGAAAGTTTGAAACGTCTGCCTGAAATATTTATAACGCATAGAAAGAGAACGCCCACTTCTGTAAAATACTAGTGTCCCTGCTTAAAATTGAGGAGACTCCTCTCAATGAACACACCATGCGAATGTAATAAACAAAGCTTTCAATCACACATCTATTTCAAATTATTATACCGAAATCAACGCATAATAGAAAAATTAAATAACGATAAACCTAACTGAATACTGCCAATTCATTACAGTCAAATGCTGGTAGTCTAGTCCGTTACTGGTTCAAGTCGATTTTATACTGACCACAAATGATATAAACCAATGTAAATAACTTACCATTGATGGTAATTCCTAACTCGAAATGTTTAAATGCTCTAAACATTTGCTTATTTACCGTTGAGGTACAGCCAAATTCTTCAATGTACTTTTAGCTGCCTATTAAACACAACCGCTGACTAGCGGAAGCAGTGATGGTAACCAGGGTTGCTGCTCGGTAATCAGGGCGTTAGCCACTTGCGTTTATGCAGGTACAAGTTAAATTTGCCTTGCCTAGCTGCTTAGTCATTTCGGTACACATATAGCAATTTTTTTTATGATTTATTTTTTCGAAGGGATTAACATATTTTAATCGCAGTTGTACTTTGGGGAGGCACATAACACCCGTCCCCCACCATCCCACCCCTCCTTTTTGGTGCAGCACCTGGAGGTTACGCCCGTTAGAAGTAGACTTAACATACATGTATATCGTTTCAATCTCTTTTTTTATAACAAACCATACCCCAAATTTGTTTGTAGAGTTTAGCACCATCGAATGGGTGTAAGAGTGATCCACTGCGTGTGTGTGAATCTTTTCTTCGGCGATGCGTCCGTAAAAACCGCCGACGTCGTGCAGGAAACTTTCACTTCCCACTTTCTTAATTCATGCCTATCTTCCTTCTCTCTCGAATGTATGTTCACTCTCACTTTTTTTCCTCAGCATACTTAACAGTTACATAACGGAGGAAAATTCGAATATCCTGCAGAGCTACGTGTATGCAAACAGATTTGTGCACATGTTTCACAAACACGCCTTATTTAGTAGCATGCTAATTTCCTGCGATTTATTTACAAGCATGTGCGATTTCACTGCCAACTGTTTTTGAAACTAATATTCGATATTAAGCAACTCATGAATAAAGTTATACTGTTTTAAAATCGTTTTAAAATTTAAATAGTTTTTGTAATTTAAAACTTGCAAGATATTACTTATTTGTAACGTAAGGGAGATATTGAGGAATATACTCCAAATATACGTTGGGGTTTTATAATAATTGAGAAAAATTACTATTTTATTTGCTCCATTGTTTTTACACTTGTTGTATTTGGTGTTTTTCAAAGCAGGGAACAAACTGTAAGTATATATATACATATAACATTTTCAAGACACACACACACACACACACACACACATATATATATATATATATATATATATATATATATATATATATATATATATATATATGTGTGTATATATATATATATATATATATATATATATTTAAGAATCACATTTAATGCACCTTACGGTAGGTTATGTTTTAGTTTAGAATATTATTCGCAACAAACGGAGTACAAACTAAGTAGTGCTTTGTTAGCACGTCGATAGTTGTTTACGGGAATTTAAATTTAAATATATGTTTTTGTGTAAACTATTTACATGAGCCAGTACGATATAAACGCATATTTAAGCTGAATTGACCTATCTGTTTAATTTATAGCCTTTGTTTGTGTTCGAATATTTGAGTACGTATTAAATTTTTTGATATATTAACTTCAGTTACTTGAGTTATTAAATGATTAACATTACAGTACCTTGAACAGGAGCATGGGAATTTTTAAGCCCACTTCTTTATACAGCAGTATTATAAATTATGTCCTTTAACCACCTAATATAAAATTACTTAAATCATCTAGTCTCGTTTTTCACGATATTTCGGTAACAAATCATCGTCATTCAGTAGCTAATATATTTCAGCAAATGTAAAACAATACTATAAACAAATTTTTAAAATTCATGAAGATCTAGTTCGTATTTTTACAAATCCTTGTAGAAGTACAAAGATGTTCTTTGTAAAACCATTCATTAATAGTGATACGAATGTAAAATTTGTAATACTGCAAAGGAATTCCTCATATACGTCAGCAGTCCATGCACTGTATTTTTTATATTACAATGCACATGTTTGTAGTTGTACAAACTTATCTAAATGTACAAAATCTGTCGTAAAAAAATTGGCTTGTCAAGTTTGAAGGTTGCTTTCATTGCAAAAAAATTAGGATAAACTTGTAGTCTACCAAAATCATTGATTCACCGGAAATTACGTAGTTATACAAAAGTAATATCATCTGTAAAGGTTCTAAAATTATGTAAATTATAGAATAATTTTCTGCTTCATGATTAAAAAAGAAGTTTTATTACTGAACAGTACACTAAATGCATACATATAATGATCTAGGGGTAAGATCTCTACTATCTCAGCGTGAGGATTCGGGTTCAAATCTCAGTGACTCTACGAAGCTTTTTTCTTTCAAAATACTTTCGTTTAAAATTTAATTACTCAAAAGTTGTGGAATAAATAAGTTAATTGTCATTACTAAAGTAAAATGAGTGTTTGAAATGTAATTTTTTTCCTTATTGCTAGTACAAATGCATGTCTATATCATGAAATTTTACAAACATAGAGCCTGTTGTTTTTTACAAGAACAACTATTGTAGTTATACAAGCAATTTTTCTTTGGCAACAAGGTTTGCAAGGATTTTCTTTGTAAGCGTACAAAAAAATTACAATGCTGAGTGAGTTGGCACTGTGGCTAGAGCACTCGCCTCCCACCACCGGGTTCGATTACTGGCGGGGTCGACGCGAATTTTCGCAGGCATGATTCAAGTTGGATGGTGCCGTCAGACAGCAGATTTCCTCGGTGATCTTCCGTTTCCTTCATCCCGCCTCAATTCAGCGCTCCACACTGACCCAATGTCACCAATTACCTACGCTAAATTCCTAATGTAGCTTTCAGTTAGGATACCTGCAAAGTATTACCCCATATTTAATAAATATACAGACTGTATACATATATTTCTCGTCGAGAAGATATGCAGGTCACGAAGATAACGCACGTAACAAAGCTTCACAAATTTAAATGCTCGAGTTTAGTTTAATCAAAACAGTATCTAACATATTCGTTTTCTTAAGGCCCCTTAAAATTTTTGAAACAAACAGTTAATACAACTAGCTGGTCTGAGTTGAATATCGAATAGACTAATTCCTTTGTAAATTTGAGTTATGCGTTGCTATGTGCATGAAATATCCCTGGCATTTTGTCATAGTAACGGACGGAACTTTAGCCTTCTTTAATAGATGTTTAAGGAACAATAAAAATATCTACTTACGAATAGTGTTTTATTACGAAGAATATATAATTAATTTTTTACAGACCTAGCTCCTGTGAAAGTGAAGATGCCTATAGAGGTGTAGTTACCTTGCAACACCCTCACTGTACAAAAATTAAGGTAATTTTACTCTACATGTAATGGAAGCTAATTACCTCTACAAGTGAGGGAAACGTACTCAACACGTGTCAAGAAAAGTTACTCAACTGGTAATGTAATTTTTCATTACATATTGGTGCAAGGCTTCTAGGACAATTTAACATAACGCGCGAGCGAAACTTCCGAGTGGTTTATGTGGCGAATACACTACCTCGCGAAAATTTCCACACACATTCGGAAATCAGATTTCCCTCTCAAGGTTGGGGAATATTACAATGCATATGATGAGTAACATTACTAACATTTTTTACAGTGCTGAGTTGGATGTGCATCTTGCATTGAGGGTGGTACCATTCTACTCCATAAGTTTTATTTGATTGTTTCCGTAAAACAGTACGGTTGTGCCAGCAACAGTAGTAAGGGGGGGGGATAGAAGGAAAGAATTTATGTGTGTGTGCGTAAGAAAGGAATCTTGAGGATGGGGGGAGGAAGGAAGTGTCGGGGAGATAGTGGGGCAAGAACGGGACAGCAGTGGTGTAATCAAGCCTTCCTGCTACAGAAACCTGTTCTTCACGCAGAGCACGTGAAGAGCTGGAGAAGATTATGGTTCAAAACATATATGAAGGCCTACTATTCTTGCTATGCATATTCTCAAAAGAGGAATAGTTGTAAACCTAAATATTTTTAAAAAGCGTTTTACGTAAACACTAACTGAAAACCGCGTATTTATGTTTTTCTCTCTCATAAAAAGTAAAATATATTACTTTCGTTCAAATTACGCACCTTGAAATGCTTTCTGACTGTGATTAATTCAATCTCTGGGATTTGAACAGTCGTAGCTACAGCGAAACTTTTGACGGGTAATGCATATTTGTTGATATTGCAACTGAGGCAATATATTTAAAATTATCTAATGGAATGTACAAATTTCGTTCTCGGTCAAACCATAGAAAATAATAATCGTCACATTTTCCACACTAAAAACTGATAAAATGTTACATCCTCAAATACCTGATAATCTTACACAAAATAATCCATTATAATTTAAGACAATAGTTTACAATACTTCACTTAATTTATGAGAGATTAAATTAATTATTAACTTCTTGTAATATACATAATTACATGTAATAGTTCATTGATCAAGTTATGGTTATGATATTTAGATGTTAAATTTAAATACTTTGACTGCACGAAACCATTTTCAACGTATGTAATCAAATGAAAAATAATTATTTTCTCAAGCATATCTTTACCTCTGTATTTCTTAATGACCGACAGATCCTAGTTCTGTCCTAGCTAAACGTGATAAATTACTTTAAATGGCATAAACCCGTTACCATAGTAAAATTATAATGTAAGAACTTTTCTTGAATATTGTCATGTGCAAATAGATAATTAGTCCTAAGATATTTGATAATGTTTATTAAATGTCATTTTATCTCTTTATCAACTAAAATTAAATTATAGAAATATTTAAAATTTTTAGTCAAACGGTTTCTAGTACGGTATAAAATTCTGTATTAGTTTTACTAACGGTTAAATGTCTTAAATCATGACACGCATTTAAAAGAACACAATCTGAGGTAAAGAAATATGAATCAAACAAATGTTTACAGTTCGTCTCGGTTACTTCATATTTATGTTTTACACTATGAACTTTATTGTCGTATAATTTTTTTCGAACAATATTCCTGGCCAAAACATGGTTATGTGAGCTGAAACTGAAAGGAAAAAATAATAGTATCTAGTCATTCAGTTTAGGTGGACTATACCCATTCCCATACAATTTAAATTCAAGAAAGGGCTTCCTTCAAATAACAGCGCCAGTTCAGCCGAGATTGGCCGGATCGACCAACTGCAAACAGTAATTTCTGGTGAACTATGGCCAGGTGGGGAGAAGCCAGCACCAAGTTCCTATAAGGTATACAGAAGTCACTCAGAGTATGATAAACTGCCTGAAGGCTGGATAACAAGTTTGCTCCCAAAACATCACTACTATCTCGTCTGAGAAATTTTACTGTGCTTTTATGTGGCACCATCGCGGTATAGTCTTGTGTCTGTGACGTCATCGTTTTTCCGTTCTGTTTTGCGTGGAAGATTGCTTCCGTCTCCATTACTCCCACCTAGACGATCCGTGTTCGATTCCTGGCGGGGTCGATCTTAGGATTTTCGCATGTGGGAACCGTGCCGGATGATGCCGTTGGTCAGCGGGTTTTCTCGGGAATCTCCCGTTTCCCACATCTCTTAATTCCGGCGCTGCTCTATACCCACTTTCTATCATCCCTCAACAGCTGACCAGAATCTCTCGCCCACTTACTCGTCTCGATACTGTGTTTATTTTTGGTTCCCCGTTTAATTAATTATTTGGAACGTTTATTAATTTATTGTGATTGGGCACAGTATCGTGTGCATTTAGCCTACTTGTATTTTTTTTATAAAAAGCAATTTGCAAAACAGCACTACCACTTTTAGCAATGCACCTAATACGCATAAGATGAGGAACTACAGGAGATACAGAAGACGTTATTGGCCGAGGAAGGTGTTCAAGACTGTTCTAAGTTTGGACAAGGATCTTAATAGTGACGCTGCTAATCGTGTGTTGAATGTTAAAGCTTTCAGTTTTGAAGAAAGTCGTGTTTTGCTTAAGTTGTTGTACCGTTTTGTTTTTACATACATAACGGCTAGAACTGGCAGTGCTATTTTGCAAATTTCTCTTTATAAATAGTTACAAGTATAAGTGATGGTAATATTAACTATGTTAATGATCTTGATATACGTAATTTTTTTTTTCGGATGTCCTTTCTTGTTAATGATACTGTTGCTAATCAAAGTTCTGTTAATACGTGTCAGCAAGCTCATGTTGTGTTCACTGAGAAAAAAATTAAATTTGAACTTGGTGATGAAATTTGGACGTATACTAATTTAGATGGTACTGTTGGAGATATTAGGATGTTAGGTCATGTTGAGTATGTTCATAGCTCATAGTGCTTGTAATGCTCTGAAACGTATAGTAAAAGTGTATGAAGACAAGAAATTTTTGTTATTGTTTGGACTTCGGATATTTCAGTAAGTTTTATTGTAGTGTGGCTAGGCTACAATGCGTTACAAGGGGATACTGATAATATCTCTCTACAGAAGAATTGCAATTATATGAGAATATTAATGGCTTAGTTGTCACTATGTGTTTTGATTTTCAAGTGAAAGATAATATTTATAGTAACTTAAATATTCGTACATGGTGTGATTAGTTCAAGGACGGTAATAACATAACATATTTGTGAATTAAATCCTAGGCCTACTTAAAATCTCAAATCAGGAAGAAAGTAATACAATACAAGTACAGTGGAATCTTATTTAGCTTTATTTCCTGGACATCGACGCACATGTATTTGAGGAGAAAGAGGAAGGAGGGTGGAGAAATAAAGCTCATCAGCGCTATCGAAGTGTCTGTTGCATCGTAAACAAATACGGGACAGCAAAGGGCACCTAGCAAGAATGGGAATAAACCTTATTTCCTTAGAATTGCAGCAACATTTCTGAATACATATATGAGTGTACGTTAAAACGCTTTTATTTATAAACCACTCCTGCCATGGGACTGTATGCATATATTGAGACCGTTTCCATGCGGAACTACATCTGTTTATTTTACCTGACTGTGTATACAACTAAATTTGCTGACTTTGAACTAAAACCAAGTAAGGTAAGGTTAAGAAAATTTGATCGTAGTGAGGTTATACCTCTAGGCGATGTTACTTTGGAAGTTTATTACGGTGAATTACAAGAGAAACATTATTTGTTGTATTTTGCAGTTCAAACAGGTATCAGATCATTGTGAGGAAGGCACACAATGAGGAATTTCCAAATTGAAATATTTATAATAAATAATGGTAATGTGGAAAATGTTTGGTCTGTGAATTAAGTGATATATTTTCCGATAAGTTACGTAGATACCTATAAGATTGAAAATGTTAAGTTACAAATGAAGAATAATATCGTTCTTATATTCACTAAACTGCGATTCGTACATTCTTTTAAGGACTTGGTGGATAAAGATATTAATAGGTTACTGGAGCGAACTGTTTTAACGCAAGTAGAAACCAGCTATTGGGGGATCCTTTGGTGGCTGTTTTAAAACCTGATGGTAATCTAAGTAATTATAATGTAATTGTTAACAAACATGTTTTAAATATATATAATATCTTTCCTAGAATTATGTTCTCAAAATTTATTAGCAGTTGGGTATACAGTAACTGGATTTCTTATTACTGTAATCAACTTGAAAGTGAGGAGGAAACACGATATTCTTTAACATGTGGTACAACTAAGGTAATTTTTCTCCCCTATAAGTTACCATTTGGATCGAAGAGAGTTTGCAGTTTTCCAAACTAAGTTTGAAAAAGTTTTACAAGGGTAGGACCATGCCGCAGTCATTTTGGAAGATGTTGCTGTAGGGGTAAAATGTTACTGAACACACAGATAACTTAAGGAAGATTTTAGAAAGATTGCATGAGGGTGGTCTGTTTTGAACAGAGTAAAATGTCAGTTTTTTTTACAAATAAATTATATACTTGGGTTACATATTTCATCCTCAGTGATTAAAAATATCTACTCAAGTAGGAAGCAATCATGAAGGTGAAACGTCCAATAAGTGTTTTTGAAGTTAAGGTTTAATTACTTATAACGAACGGTTTGCTCCAAATCTATCCACATTTATAGAACATCTTTAAGCTTTGTAAGTTAATGGGGCAGAATTTTGCTAGTCAGCAAAACGCGAGGTCGCATTTGTCAATATATAGAAATTTTAACATCAGACTTAAAACATGTACATTGCAATCAAATTTTACCTGTGAAATCGTATTATAGTGCAAGTGCGGTAGAAATGGGTGCTGCATTAGTACATGTACTGCCTAATTGGGAAGAAGGACTAGTTTGCTTTTTGTCTTTAATTCTTTGTCAGAAGCTCAGATCAATTTTTCAGTAATACTTATGTTAGCTTTGGTTATCTACTGGTCTGTTTACAAGTTAAGATTGTATTCAACTAGATGTAGGTTTGTAATCTGTTCTGAACGTAAACATTGAATTACATATTTGGTAGACAGTAAGAGATACCTGTAATGGGAGCCAGCCGCCTAAAGTACAGAGGCGGGGTTTGTATTTATCTGATTTTATTTAGGGCACTGCGCTATTATTCTCGTTATCTTCTCACCAATAACTTTTAAGTGTCCGTACAATGACAGCAGGCTGGTATCATTTTCGCTACAGATAAATGTTGTCTGATAAAAGGACTCCACGCCATTAATGGTGCAGAATATTCTTACTGGTACCTTTTACATGTCCTGAAAAAGACTGCTGACGAGTTTTTTTTTTTTTTTTGCGGTAGGTATCAGTTTGTCAGATTCAACTTGCCGATATCTTTTAAGTTTCCTTTAAAGGAAAATGGGCCAGTACCGTTTTCGTGGCAGACTGTCTGAAAATTGTCACTGCACCGTTCATGGCCTGACATCTTCTAGCTGATGTACTTTAGCGAGACGGTGTCTGTTACGCGACAGGTGACCACTATCTGTAGAATGTTACTGCGCCGTTAACGGCCCAGAATATTTTTGTTGATTTCTTTTAAGAGTCTTTATAAGGACGGTGGGCCGATGTCTATTTCGTGATGGCTAACGTTTATCTTTAAACATATATCTTACTGTTAACTGCATGCTGTTTTTAATTATGTTGTAGACACTCGGCGACAATTATGAAAGCGGGCGGACGTCTTGCCGACAGTTAGCCGCCACTTTGTGTTTGCTGGGAATGTTCATCTCGAACGCACAGTCATACAAAATTTGTATGATTGTCATTGAGAAGTAAGAAATTGATCAGAACAACATAGGCTATAATTATTTTGTAAACTATATGTATCTCGTTTTATTACCAATGGCAGCCGGTGGGTTGTTTCTATATTGTCGAGAACTGTACACGTTTATGTACTATTTGACGCTATAGCAACTGACTCACTGGTCTGCAAATACAATTTATTTGTGAAAATGTTACAGAAAGGTCAGTCGCCAATATATCATGGTTAGAGGTACGTCAGTTTCGGAGATACATTCCAGGTCAGGGTGAACGCCTAAATGTATACTTCATAATCACGTATGTGATTAGCTGGCGGCTGTCACGAAACGCATTTGACTACTGCAAGCCAGAAGTAAATAAGGAAATAATTCCTAGAGCTATCGCGTGCTATTCGCTTGTAAGGTTGTAAGCCAATGAATGATCGACTGTGTCCAGTGTGTGTACAGGACTGAGAAATCTAGGCTACTGCCAGATGAATTCGCGAAATTGACGTACCTATAATCATCGTATACGATGCATGTTTCAGAAAAATTTAAAATTCTGAGAATAATTCACCTTCTCTTAACATCTCATCAGCCTAATGATTTTCCGTTATGCCAATACCATTAATACTAGAATATTTCACATGCACAAGATATTTTTAATTTAGCAAATACTCACATTTCAATTGATTAAAACCATAACAAATTTGATTTTTTTTACAGAAATAATTAAAAATACCTCAAGTAACGATTTGTTGTTTTAGCGTGCCACCTACCTGTATACGAAGGGACCAACTTCCATTAATTTTGGTTTTTCACCATTGTTGAGAAATCCATCTGGATTAGTCATATTAAAAATGTACAATTTTGTTAGGCGAATCACTCCTGGTTTCTGCCAGTATTTGTAACTGATCGTGCCATTCCATAACCTTAAATTCTGAAACAAAATATCGAAACACTGTTCACAATTACTAGGTAAAAAACATAGTAAAATAAAACATAATTTTAAATAATAGTACAAAATAAACTTATTTCACTAGAGCTCGTCGTACACAATGTAACAAAGCAAACTAAACTTAACGTCAATAAGAGGAAGAATAAAATTACTTTTCGATTCCATGAACATGTGCATATTTGACACTACTGCTCAAGGAACTGCTTAATATTAGAGAAAATATAATTCCAATACACTTTGTAAACTGACGTAGAAAATATCGTGCCTAACCTCCGCGATAATATATAGGTACTTTATGTTTTAAACGTAACATACAGTTAAAATTCAGAGCTGTGACCTATTACTTTCCAATATAATAATCCCCGCATAACTAAAATAAAATTAACCAGTGAACTTCAAGACTTGAAGATACTGTTCATATATTCACCATTATCCATCACCCACCTGAAGGGACTTTTTGACTGCTCGGAAATAGGCCAATCACTTTCGACTCCTCCCAATTGTTAAAATTATTCATTATTGTTGGATCTTAAGATAACAACTGTAGTTTAATATTTAATAACGACTATATTTACCATAACGACAAATTTAAATTTGTAAAATTTATAGACACTTTTCTACGAAGCGTAAATTTCTGTGAAAAGCCACAACACCGATATAATGACAAAACATTATTTTAGTTTCTTTCGAGAACTAAGTGGCTGATAATGCCAGTAAATGACATGCTTGCCAGTAAGAAAAACTCGTTTATCTTTCTAAACAAAAGTAAATAAATAAAATAAATTTAAAATACCTCGCGTAAATAAATATACTACATAAATGTGATTGACGTTACAGATTCTTATTCAGGTTATCCATCCATATTTCTTACATCATCTCTTAAAAGTAACAATACTTTATAGTAGCTAGTTACAACACCTCCCGAATGTGAGTCCAACGTGTTACATTTACATCACCTTACTCGGAAAAGTCGGAACGAGATTTTCGCGTATGTATTCTACGCCATCGCAGTACATTGGACCTATACCGTATCCAGTCCAAGATTGCAGCAGAAATAAACACTGTGACACGTGAGCTCTCGATCATTGGTTGGCTGGTTAGTTAACATTGTCGTCCCGGCAGGAAATACGACCTACGCTAAACGGCTGTGTTTAGTTCAGGATAGGTGATATAATCGTTCAGTTACGTTTCTTTAATCCTCGGTAATATAATATCAATCTGTGCGCATGAAATACTATGTGTGCATGGAATGGATTAACTACGACTTACGCGACGAGGCCATCGTCCGTCGTGATTCCATTTCCTCCACAGCGAGGCGCGATATTCCGTTCCTCTACTTGTCGCCAGTCGATAGCTCGTGAAACACACGGAGGTGGTGCGACGGTTTGTTGCACAGGCAATGCCGTTCAAGCGTGCGAACAGGCGGAGAGGACAAAAGCTGCAGTCTTGGAATGGATAGAGTATTGTATCAAAAAAAATCGGCATCGTTATTTTAGCCAAACGCAGATGTATAGAATTTTATCATGTTAGATAGTATAATTCACGTTTCTAACTCGAATTATCGACTCTTCTACCTGCTAGCTTTACAACACAGATGTTTTATACATAGACGTGATGCTCTTTTTAAATTTCTGACAAAGTGCTTTATTACAGAGTAATAAATTTTGGCTTTTCAATTAGACTGTCTAAGAATTTCTTCATGTAAACTATAGCCTAGTATAACTATTTACTGTACCTGTACGTCCCCCCGTATCGAACATATATGTAAAATTGGTTTGTCCTAATGTTCGTACGCCAATTACCTTCGCCAGTTAGGATTTCATGGAGGCCGAGGGGTCATACCTCTCGCCTCCCATCAAGGCGATCTAGTTTCGATTCCCGGCGGGGTCGGTCCCCGGATTTTCGCATGTGGGAATCGTGCCGATGTTAAGCGCTGACCAAATATTTCACTCACCTTCGCCAGGCACCACCAAATTAATTTTCAGTTATTACTAGATAAGTTCCTAGAGAGTATTGATATTATTGAATAAAGTATTACAATTTGTAGACTTACATTCTATATTGTGGCACACAAATTAGATAAGTAACTTGAAATTTTTTGTAAAGCACGACATGTGTAAAAAATGTATCGAGCCAGCAAAAAAACCTGACACATTTGTCAATTTCCTATGTCGTCCATTTTTTGCAAATTCAATTTTTTCAAACAGCCTAAAATTATTTCTTAAAAAGATAAATTGTTAGCGCAGATTCCGGGATTTAAAAATTATCATTGCAATATTTCTCAACTAATTCTGTAAAATATAAAATTAAGATAAATTATTACTGTGCAATTATATATGTTAATCGAAATATCTTCAGTAATCACTATCTTACCCTGAGTATGAGGTAATCTGCCCAGGGTATCGAAGATAATATTATTCCCATTGCCAACGTAAAGAGACCAACCATAATGACAGCCAAGCGACCTGTGAACAACAACAGAAAACAAGTGTATAAAACCGCTGATAATACAGATAATACAAAACACTCACAGTATAACACAGATGAGGAGAGTTACATCAAATAAAATCCAAGCAATATCATACTTTATAAATAAATACATTTTTGTACGTATATATAAATTTATATACGTATAAATAAATATATAAATGTATCAATTTGTATATGAATATGTTATATACATAAATGTATACATAGGTATATATAAATAAATGTATATATACACATACCATTCACTCGTTCTAAAAGTTTACGAATCCACTTGTGTAAAATTTCATTCACATGTATAGTATGGCCGTTAATAATCACGTATTCGTAAAATATATTAGCAACCTCCGTGGTCAAAGTTACAAAGCGTTGTATGTTTTCTAAAATTATATCTACTAAGTTATATCCTCGTACATTTATACGGTATGTGCGTATTTATTTTTGCTCTCATGTAAAAAAATACACTATTATCTGTTTCCCAGAAAATTCTGGAGTTGAAACAAATTTTGTGTCAAATTGATTATCAAGGAACAAAATGTAATATTTTGAACTTTAAATAAACATTTTCTAACTTTCTTACATTATAGTACACAAAATTTTGTTTCTGGGTCCTATGAAACGAAGACTGGCACCGTTTTAAAATATATTTTTTGACGTTAATAAGGACGTAATATGAGCAATACATAAAATAATATCTCTATAAACCGTAATTAATGGTGCTGCGGGTTTGAACTTGGAACCAAGCTTTAGTGAAATCGCAGTGCCTAGTTTTAGGTTAGCGAACCAGCAAAATACATGCACCACTTGCATACGCCTCAAGATCAACGTGAACGTGCTAGCCGCTTACATTTCGCGTTAGTCATCAAGAGACCGAATGTAAGCTATCCGGCAGTTTTGCTGGCGTGTTTCTTACGTCAGGCACGAGCCTAGTAATTGTGCCTCTACTCTCCACGTGAATCAGGTACCGGTCGTGTCTCACGTGATGTTTCCACGGTTACACGAGCTTACACTTTGAAACTATTGCTTAGAATATTCCAAGCTCTCGTATGTCAACTAGCATTTAAATATATTATTCTTAATGCTGAGAAATTTACTACATCCTGATTATACAGGGACTGCAATAGCATTCATATTAGAAATTTACGTCACGTAAAAAAATTAACTAAAGCTAAAGGGTGTTTCTAAAGGCACAAACAACCCATTATTTCCAAAAAAAAATTGTATTGGCCTACCTCTGCTGCTATTGTATAGTTATTAAATTCAAGTTATAGGGTATAGACAATTAATAACTTGGCCACGAATCCATTGAAAAATTACTTTTTAACCTCTTGAAATACAGCAAATCCTCCGATAAAGCGTGCGAAATGTAGTGTGTTAATTTAAGAACTAACTTCGTATCTTTCCAAGAGTGTAGATTTATTTTGCATGCTTGCGCTTGGAAGGATTCGTACCTAGCCGTATTTGGCCAGCCAGATTCCGCAATTGGTCATTATTCCAACGTCTTCAAGGCCTAAAGCGATTCAAAGATTCTTACGTGCACTGTAACTGAACTAATGATGGGTACATTTTATCTTCATACGTGTAACACTGTTGTTTTATTATTTCACACGCAACACTTTAGCGAATGTAGTCTACACAATAATAATTTAAACAACAAGCGAGCTGGTGAAGAGGTAAAACACATCATATTCGTGAGGAACCGGGTTATATTCTTGGTCTGGCCATCTAAATTTCCGTTTTTAGAACTTCTTCTATATCTCTGTATGAATTAAACTATGGTCTCTAAAAATGGCCCTGATCGATTATGTCCTGCGTGAATCCCAACTTCGGCGTTGATACTGTACGGGGCACAGGAAACTAGCAAATACGTAATACATATTAATGGTACCTGTTTCGAGTTTGCGTGAGACCCAAGGCTCCAGGGTGTTCGCAGTATTGCGCTGCTTGCAGAGAGAACAGCATGACGCAATATAGCAACATCCAGAAAGGTGTCCAGTGATGTAAACCATTCCACGAAACCTGGCGTGTGCAGTGACAGATGATATTTGATTCCGCACAATGTTTTTGCGAAAAATAACCATTCCGAAAAACTAGTGTCTCGGAGCAGCTCCGTATTTGCTGCCAGCGCATGCCGTTATTCACGACGCATGGAAAAGTGCGAACCACAAAATCCAATCCAGGAAATGGACACTGGTGTATCACTTCGGTTTTCTCATTATCTGTATCACTTATCGGCATTTGTTTGTGACTCTTCGCACGTTCAACGACATGTGTTGGTCACGAATGCAAAACCGGCTCACTATTGGCGTGTTTTTTTATCAGCAGGCACGTATCACACGACAAGAACACTTCAGTCATTCTATTTCTGCTACCAATGATATTTGTAGGTTAAAGTTAGAAGTGGGTGTGAAATCAACATATTCCACAATTAAAAAGGAAATATTTTCGTTGAATTTCACATCAAAAATTATTATTCTGTTGAAATTCTGTACTTATTTGACTTTTAGGGCTAACATGTTAATGTCCGAATGATTGATGTCAGAAAGTCGTACGGCACTTCTAACAAACAGTCACGCTCTTCGACGTAGGACTGCAAAATAATTTCCGGTAGATATTTGCGCGGAAGTCACTTTACGTGGGTAAGTCTGTATGAACTGTCACGTGCGGTACAAAGGGAACATAAATAATTTTCTTGACTACTTAACATCACTGGCTATGTGGAAAGTGTGTTTTAAAAATAATGCATATCTAAGATCCTGTTTCGTGATTTCGTTCGTAATTTTCTCTTTTCCTTAAGATTACAATTTACGAATTATAATTCTCGTTCACATATTTATTTACACCAAATTGAATAATGCTACCGGATATTTTTATGTACCTAAAATGCATCCATTTTTAATGGCATTTGCTGTCGAACAGCTGACTATATTAGTGGTGATTAATATCTAAGTTTCATTCACCGCTGACGTGAAACTAAAGACTTTTTAGTACAGTGCAGCAAAGAGTAATTTTTTCATTTATCGAGGTTTAATACTGACAGATAAGACTTCTTATTTTTCTCCAATTCAAGAATAACCAATTTCCATTTTATCGTCTTGAAGACGGGATGGCATCGACATGCCGGTTAATGGAGTTGATTGTGTGTTGCATTTATTCAATATTTTGTACAGTTGGATACCAGCAGAAACTGTTGCTTACGAATAAAGCGTATTGAATATCACTGTTAACTAAAACACAATATTTTTATGATAAAATATCGTTAGCCTTGTAACATATGCGAAATTCCAAATTAACGTCATCAAAACACAATTATATTCTAAACATTGTCAACCTATTGATAAGTTCTAAAACCAGATACATAACAGTAATCATACACTTTTTCATGACAAATATAACACAAAATTGGTACTTTCATAGTTATTATCTCATCAAACTGCGAGAATGTTACACAACTTTAATTTTTCATTATGAATGCAGCAAAGAGTAACTGAGGAAACTAATAATGGGTTTATTTACAGCACCCGGTTTTATGCCGTTAGGCTTAACAAGGGACGGCTTACAACATAGCTAAAACCAAGTAAAACATACAAACATCCGCTCCTGTGCTTGAATTCGAACCCGGACCTCTCGCACCGTAGGTCAGCGTGCTACCGACCACGCTACGGAAGCCGGTAAGGAAATTTAACGAAAATGACATTCAAAGACGGACATACTGAACAGGTTTTATCTGCGGTTTTAATGTTTTCTATACTGCTTTGAATTTGTTTCTCCGTACTAAATCCACATTTAGTCCTCCTTATTTTCTGACTTTCCTTTAAGCACTAAAAATAAAACAAAAATTTTTTGTTTATAAATGTTAAATTGAGCATTAAATGTTTTCCTTTTATTTTTCACTTGTAATATCGTTACGATGAGGCTAAATCAAATATTAACGAAGTACGTGAAATGAAATGCATTGATTAATTAGGTTGTGCCAACGTGGGCAATTCCGATCAAGTGGTAGCAAAAGAACTCTTAAGAGGTCTGACAAGTGTGAAAAGTATGATTTGCAAAGGTAATGTGGTAAGGTACGTTATAACTAAAAAAAAAAATGTCAATAAAAATAATGTGTAAAATTAAGATTGCAAGGTATATAAATCTTGTTAGTAATAAAGAAAATGTCCCTGGTAGTGTACACCAAGGGTATACTCACTGTTTTGAGATGTAAAGCTGTAGTCTGTTAAAGCAATAATTCCAGTATAACTGTGATAATTTTGTATGATAAGGGGAACACAAGAAAATATATTATCAAAGAGCACTTTTTAAGGCAAGGTGTCCGTGAATTTGAACAAACGAAAAGCAGGACTATTAATCTGTGTACATTGATTAGTGATTAATTGCCTGTACAGTACTGTGTTCTGAAATTTTGAAGTGGAATGTTGAGGATTAAATAAACAAATACTTTAGTTCGTATGTGTCACAAATTAATTGCAAAGATGTGCTAGGTATTGTAGCTTTTGTTAAAAAAAGACTTCATTATTTGTATTCCACAATATCATATAAGTGATTTAAAATCCAACAAAAAATTATCACATACAGAAATGCCTTTTCTGAAATTGGCCGTTGGCTTAAACCAGTAAGTTACATTCAAAAATTGGTAAAATTTTAGTGCCAAATATTTGAACACAGAATAGTTCTGTGGCTTAATGCAAGAAGAACCAATGTCAATTGTAGCAATCAAGCATTGCCTGATTATCACACATATGGTATACTGGCATTGGTTGTTCTTGTATTAAGCCACAGAAATATTATACGAAAGGAGAGTCTTAAGATGAATCATCATCGGTGTCGAATTTCCACCTTTGACGCGTGGGAACAGCGTAGCGATGAGAGCCAGTGTCCCACGCTTGACGAGAAGCATATCGCCTATATTCGCAGCGCCCCAAACTGGCACGCAAGGGTTTCGTTGTAGTATTTTTCCTATGGGACTTTAAGTGGTGACCACAACATTTTTTTAAATGGTGTGAAGTAAAGACCAACGCATTCCTCTCGCATTACACTTCACTTTACGAATTCAGGTAATATTTTCGGAGTAACAGAAGTCTAAAATACCATTTTTATCCATTTTGAGAGGCTTGAAAATCATGTTTCTAAAAATCATGATAGATTTTTGAAAACACAGAAGCATAGTTTCAAGTGTGTGATGTTATCGCAGATAAACATAATATGAATAAATATAGCGGTTTCGCGTAGTAAAGAGTACGCGTGACATGCTGCAACGCCGTCCACGTGTCAGTCGAAGAATACTCTTAAACATTAATTAGAATGTCTGGAATGCCTTAATTTTGTGTAAAGTATTGAATAACCTATTCAGTTGACCAGCTTAGTTGCCAATATCGAGAAACCCAATTGTGAATTACGTATTTGCATTCGCAATTGTATAATATTTAATAAAGTTTTACAGTTCGTAGATTTTTTCTCCGTGGTTCTGTATATAACACTGTAAAGTTAGTTACGAAATGTAAAATATTTCACTCGCTTAGAGGCAAATTCCATTTTATGGGAACTCCCATTGGATCACAATAATCCTCTAACATGTACATTTAAAACACCTTTTTGCCGTTATAAATGGTGCATACTCCGCATAGGAATAAACTCTGCAAGTGATATTTATCCGCGTGAGGGACTGACGTATTTTGAACAAATAAAAATTTTAATAACTTTGATGATATTTTTAATTTTTAGCTCAACTTAGAAGGTACGTGAAGTTCTTTTGTGTTAGATAGTGATAGGAAAGCGGTTTTAATACCTAATAAAGTCAAATGGGTATTCCAGACTAACTCTACTATATTCATATTGCACATATTGTCTAACACGGATGTACTTCCATACTTGCACATTGTTTCTGAAGTAACTAACCTTCAACCCCCGTCCTCTTTTTGTGTTACGGAACTGCAGAGTTTAATGGGCATAGTGAACTAAGTTGGGTCATTTACTAAGCATTTGTTAGGACAAACAAGTAACTTACGGAGCTTGTTATTAATGGATACTCAGTGGTTATGGGACAAATATAACCAAAGTAAAGTAAATTTGAAAAATAAAAGACTAACTACCAATTGTCAAGCATTAACATGCGATAACCCTAAATAGAAGTTTACAAATTCTACATATGCTAATAAAGTAGCCTTAAGGACAATTATGTTGCAAAATAACAAACCTTTTACTTACGATTCAACTTCACTAACGTCTGATCAGTGGAACTACTCATTCACAACTGAAGAATAATTATTGGACATCGTTTGATTACTACATATTCTAAAGTTTTTAATGTGTAATCTGATAATAAAGCTCTTCTAACAAAACGCCCGCTTTTTAATTTCCCACAATGTCTTCAACGGTTGATTCTGTAACTGCAAAGATATAAACTCCAACTGAACTACATTCCTTGTGGGTGTACGTATATAACTGATACACTTAATCCTGCAACAAAACTAGAGAACGAGACTGACTGCTACACATGTTGAAATTCTGTTAAGCTTTGTAGGGCCAAAGATAACAAATCAATATACGCGTTGCAGAGCTTCAGTTTCAGCCATAATTCGATTTGCTGTAACTTTTGGGTATAGGCTGTTGGGGGTAAAGTGAGCACTCAAAAAGCCCTGCTAAATGTCTGTTTTCAGACAATTCGTATCTTTCCGCGCGTTTTGACCAACGACGAGATGTGTCTAACCTCTCTGGATACTTCACTTAATGTTTGCGCGTGTTAAGATAAATTGTGCAGTCGGCAGTAACCCAAACAGGTAGATAAAAATATTTATTAATCATGTAAAACAAATATTTAAAATTCAGTTGATTTTATATTATTACTATTGCATTTAAAAAGAAATATATAAGGAACTATATTCGGCAATTCGCTGCCAGCCGTACAACGATTAAGGTAACTATTTCTACTGTAAAATTGCGTGTAAAAGCTGCTAGTGACTTTATTATAAAAGGTTAAATCTTTAGTGCTAATTTTATCCCGAACGACCTATGCATGGCAAATGGTGATTCATATACAAGTTTTCGGTAGGCCCCTACACCTTTAAATTTCCAAACAGATGATTTCAACAATGGACGGGAACGTAATTCCTCGATCAGTCCCATCGTGAAATCTTGATTCCATATGGCCATACACTAATTAATAAAGATTTCTGTGCGAATGAATCTCCAGTACTCACTGGCGTCACAGCCATAGGGGCCGGGGGGAGGGACACCCCCCCCCCCCCCCCCAATATTTCGTCTTTTCACTTCGTCTCCTCCAACATATACAGGTTGTTTCCTAACTTATATTACAAACTTCAAGACGTGATTCTTTACCACAAATTATATACAGTTTCACAATGAAATTGTTGTCTGCTACAATTTGTAAGACAGGAATTCACACTAAAAATTAAATATTAAATGGCATCTTTGCACAATATCGGAAACAACGAGTACTTAAATTTCAATTCTGTGCACAGTGCTTAGTGTTATTGAGATCTTCAACTAATCAAGAAGCCGCTATTAGAACACTCCACTTCATGAAAACAGCACTCTCTCATTGAATGGAACTTCTGTGGCAAACATTTCATTTTCATTTTCTGAGCAATACATGCCAAGAAACATAAAAGGACATATTTTTGAAAATCGTTAGACTTCACCGTTTAAAAAAAATAAGTATTAAAAAATCAGATGCTGAAGTAGCATTGACAGCACACTAATTTCTGTGTCAAGTAAATTCACATATGAAATATACCAATAATGATGTCTGATAGGCATGTACGTGTATGGAGTTGCTCGAAAGTAAGTTTGTTGGGGTTTACTTGGTTTAAATAAGTAACATAGTTCTTAAGAATTATAGCACAAAATGTTTTTTTTTTTCGAAATGCGAAATGTATTTACAAGCATACTGTGTGCAATTATATTGCAGTTTTCCCCTACATGCCAGGTACTGTATTGTTGGCACAAACAGGCTAGAATGCATTTGATAGAAAATTGTACATTGTAGTGACTTATAAAAATAAGACATTTTATTGGATGTACTGCTCAGAACAGCAACATTAAATTTTCACAAAACCCAACGCCACAAAATGTACAGTCAATAAGGGGTGACCACTCCTGTTATTTTCATGAAGGGAGTTTCAAAGAGCAGTTTCAGGATTTGGTTGAAGATCTCTCTAACACTTATCATTGTGCACGGAATCGAAAGTTAAAACAACGTTGTTTCCAAAAATTTGCCAAAACACAATATTTTAAAATTAATTTTTCAAGGACGAATGTCTCCCTCACAAATTTCATAGTGTAACTAGCCCATGCCTCATTTTTGATAAGGAATCATCTCCGAAAGTTTTTAACGAAGCCTCTAATATTGAGTTTCGTAGTAGTATGAAACATACTAATTCTGTGATCACTGATATATTTTTATTCGTCAATAACCTCGTAAACAAGCCTGTGTTGTTTTAACTAAAATACTATACATAAAATCCATTTGCTGCACATATTGGCGAATATAGTCCATTCGATATAAAATTAGCACTTTTGAATTAAAACTTTGTGTAACATTTCACACACAAATGCTTGGTTATTTGCTTCCAGTAAACTTAGTGGTGAATTAGGTAAGTGATTTTATCTTGTAATATCTTACTTACTAAGTGTACAGTGATGTAATTAGAGGTACCTCAAGTTCTCACCACTTTACCAAGAATTGACTATATGATTTGAAAACGATTACGTCCAACATATCTATTTTCTTCTTTATTCATGTGTGTGTTATTATTGTTATTACTACATATCTGTAGATGCATAGATTAGTAAAATTTTATAATTAAGTGTAAGCTATGTTTTGTGAAGTTTATACTGTGTTGAACTTAATCACAAAAGATTTTATAAGTAATTTGAAAGTATAAAACTGTACATTTTTCAGTTTTAATATCTACAAGAAGATATTTCTACAGTTTTGTATGATTTCCTCCATTACGTCATTCTTTAATTGCGGCCAGTTTCTGTACTATGCCAACGCCAAATTTAGTAAAGAATGACAAACTTTCAATATAGTCCTTATAAATGTTTGTCTGCTCAAATTCGGTGAACTTTTTACTCAGATTTTTTGGCAGGTTTCGAAAATATATTTTTAAAAATATAAACTAGGGTGATCAGGCAAGATACTATAATGATTGTAAATACAAGTTTTTTTTATTTAATTTTTTATGTTGTGGTGAACATTCTTACTACTACTTCAGGTTGTAAATTTTACATTCAGGTTTCTGCTGGTATTTAAATTCATTATTTTGAGGCATGTATAGTGCTTCAACGCGTACTTATGTTAACTGCTTTTTTTTGTAAATCTTTTCACATAAATGTTTTTCTAAAAATAAAATCTCAATTTCAACCAGCTATATAATTATCCATATTTTAGGAATGAGAAACCCTTAAATAAACCTATTTTTCATCTAGTAACCCTAAAATTTACCGGTGGAGGATCCCGAACCCCCTGCTTTCTTTTAGGGATGGGTGTTCCTGAACTATTAAATAAATTTCAGTCCCCATAAAAAATATGAGCTTGCGACGCCCATGCCAGTAACAGTTCACGATGCCCACGACGTGAGTCCCGACTGACAACTGTGCAGGAAAGTTGCGTGTTGTATTCAGTCTCTTGTCAACAGCAGTGGCGTAACAACATGGGCCGGGGGGGCAGGTATTGTCTTGCCCCCACCCAAATTTCAGTAGGGACGCGAAAGCGCACCTCTAAAGATATACGAATTGTTACAGTTAGACTACAATTTTTATGATAATTGAATAATTTATTGTGTTCATATACTTTTACAGGCGTCGCAATGTTTAAAAATTCTACATCTTGAAGTGTATTCGTCTGTGTCTCCACCCCCTTGCATTTTTAGACTTGAAACATGCCAAACACGTACCTCTAGCTAGCTGTAGTTTTGCCTCAACAGTGCCCCGTAGTAAGGGGCAGCACACAGCGGCAGGTATGAGGGAACAATAGATGTGTCAGGCGACGGCGAGACGACGACCACCCCCTTCTATCCCAGAACCAGAGTATTTTTACCGTTTCATACCTGGTGCCAACCTTCATGCTGAAGAAACCTTCCCTCCCCTTCATCTTCACCCTCACCTTGTTCTAACAGCTTTACATGTTAAGAAAATTACCGTAAAGAAGGGTAAAATAACACATTCTTATTTCGGTAGTTTTACAATTAATTTTTTTATGTGAAAACTAGTAAGGTTTTCCCAAAATACGAATGTGAGAATAAGTCTCGATTACAGACACGCCAGTTTGGCATTTTTAGAACAGCATATGTGTCAAATTACTAATTGTGATATATTTATAAATGCAGCCCAAATGCTTATGTACTATCAGTCAAGCATGGTATTTGTGTTTTTTTAATATTGTCCATGGACAAGTAAAAATCCTAGAGTATGTAAATATAGCCTACATGAATAAAATCAATTTCCTTTCATGATTAAAATTTATCAATTTCAATAGTACAATAACTTCTGTTTTGTTGGCCGTAAAAATATTGGCACAATAAAGAAAAATTATTAACATTTTCTTTGTAAAAACAAATATTTTGCTTAGCGGCTGTCATAGGTAATCGAGTGTCTTGTCACAGTTTGAACATCCATGTCAAGAATTGGTTTATTAATACCGTGTAAACCAAATAATAACATTTATTTTGAGAAACTGGTAAAGAGTAAATCTAGTAATACAAATCATTCAAACGAACCACAGATGTTCCTATGTGTTAATTTTGATACGTACAATTGAAGAATTCAAAGAATATTGACACCGAATTTAGAATATATTACTGAAGAATTCAAAGAATATTGACACCGAATTTAGAATATATTACTATGATCTTCCGAAGCGTAGTTGATAATGAACCGGGATACGAATTGTAGAACACCGAGTTGGAATCCCGGGAAGGGCCATTACTGTTAACTTCATAAATGTAGCAAAGAAAACAAATTATGTATGCTTTCCACGAAAAACACATGAACTAATATAAATGCGTAACTAATTAGTAAATCGAAACCGGTGCATCTCATGACAAAAATTTTACCGACAAAATTAAAGAGCATGAAATTTACCGTAACACATACAAAATTCACGAAAATCCGCTCACAACCTATTCTTATTTTTCCAGGATTCGTCCCGGAAAAACATTAAAAAATTTAATTAATCGAAAACGGCGCACTTTACACCAAAAAACTTCAGATCAAAAGGTAAAGCCCCTAGCTTTTCCCGTAATGTATTCTAATTTCATACTTGTTCTCATAAATTCATGCAGCATTTTTTTTTTTTTTTCAGAATTTGTCCCGAAAAGGTCATAGCATAATAAAACCTAAACCACACATCGTATGCAAAAAAACTACTCAGAACGAAACTAAAAAAACACAAAATATCTCTTACCGCATCAAAATAATGAACGTTCATTATTCGTGGTTTGTCAAATGGAACAAGATTTTAAAACGGCAGTAAGCCGAAAACAATGCATCGCAAGTCAAAATATGCCTGACAATAACTAAAGAGCAGAAACTTTTGCCTAGTAAAATAAAATCACAAAAATCCAATAAAATATTATTGTATGTATTTTGGTGTTTCTCGCGGGAAAACCTAATCATGGGCTTTTATTGTTTAAGTCCACTGCATGAAATACCAGTAAGTTTAGGCCTACTTAATATACGACCGATTTAATTCGCAATCCCTTGTACTGCGTAGATTTATGTCTTGCGGTTATAACCCATTCAAGTGTGAGGTTTTGCCCGACTATTAGTTTTCCGTTTGATGGCATGTTCCTGACTTCATTTCACAGACACATGTCTTATTTTTATTTTATCAGAAACAAAGCAGGGTGTCATAATCAACAATATTAACTTACAGTCTTGTGCCACGCAGCGAGTAGATATATCCGAGAAATGTGACTGAGCATTGCTGACAGTATTAGTGGTTATTTGTCCTGGCGTGCTGCACTATTGCCTAGTGTTCCAATAGACATTTCAGTTATAACGAATTTAAACGGGCTTGATATATGCTGTAAGTGTGTAATGTTGTTTCATTTTCGTTAAAGATACGTGAGGCAGTAAATTTATAATGTGAATAATATTGTAATAATTAGTGTACGTAAAACCGTTGGAACATTCCACGAAAATGGTTAAGGGCCATGTTAGCAGATTTTATCAAACGATTCTTAAAAAAAACAATATGGCTGAATTGAATAGTGGTACGTGTGTATTTTGTAATGAAAATATCAAGTCTAAACAAACTGTTAAAGTAACAAGAAAGGGTTAATAAGGATAAATTCTGTATCATGCAACAGAGGGGTCAAGATTAAGGGGGGTTGTTGGACAACTTTACTGTATTTTCAGTTTTTCGCCACAACATTTATTCAAATTTTACTATCAAAATTTTCTCTTCGACAAAGCATACATCAAATTCTTCGTAAATTGCTTGAAGTTAACAATAATGGAATATTTCATTAATTTGCCATGCAGAATCATTGTAAGAGAATTATAGATTTACTTTCAAGAAAATATCCTATGCTTTATCGAAAATAAAATTTTCAAAATGCAATTTAAATAAATGTTATGGCTCAAAAATTGAATATACGATAAAATGTTGTAATACACCATCCAACTTTTAATATATACATTCAGGTTGTCGGAAAAAGTTCACAGATGAGAGGCACATATATCCGTTGAAGAGAAAATAACATGCAGAATCCGATAGAGAGCTGTTTAGATTTCAACTAAAAAAAGTGTTCCTCAGTTACAAAATTCTGTTTTTGCGAGAACAGTTTTTTTATTTTTGACAGAAACCACAAATTAATGAATCTGTAACAGAAACACAAGCGGTGAAAACTGATGCTGAAAAGTTAGACAAAACTGTGAAAAGTGTATGTAAGGAAAGAAAATATGATAAATGGGTTAAGGACGTACTTGGACGTTTAGTGTATGTTAAGGATCCTTTTTCAGCTTATGCTATACATCATCTCAAGTTTGATGTTAACTTCCGTACTTTCCGAGAAATGCTTACAAAAGGTCGACCACGAGATGAAGAAAGGAATCTAGCTTCCCTTAATGCCAAGGAGGAATTTGAAACGGATGAAGAACGGACAAAAACTATTTAAGAATTACAGGACATGATAAGAAGACATTTACAAGACGACTTAGAAGCTTATTCAGAAAAATGTATGATGACTAGTATTTCTGAGCGTGGTGAAGTTACGTTTTCTAAAGCCCGTGTGTCTAAGAACGTTGTTAGTCTCCATGAAAGTGTAACTGATATTTTGTTTAAATTCCACAACAGCGGAAGCAATAAAAATAGTAAGAGTCCTGAAGACGAAAACTTCTATATTTTAGTGAATTTTGGTGAATTTTATTTTTATTAGGAAAATCTTACTGCTCTGTAGTTATGGTCAGACATATTTTGACGTGCAATGTATTGTTTCCCGCTTATTGCCGTTTAAAAACGTTCCCGTTTACAAACCCCGTATAAACAAAATTTCATTACTTTTAAGCGGAAAGAAGTAAATTTCTAATCCAATATGAGAAAAAATTTTTAAGCTAGTTATCTATAGGTTTTTGCATACGAAAAGCGATTTCGGTTTTGTGGTATTTTATCGCGGTGGGAAAAATTCCGAAAAAAAAAAAAAATACTGATTTTATGTGAGTTAGTACAACATTTGAATACATTACGGGGAAAGCTAGGCTCTTTACCTTTTGATCTGAAATATTTTGCTGTAAAGTGCGCAGATTTCGATATATTTCTTTATTTAATGTTTTTTGGGAACGAATCCTGGAAAAATAAGAAGTTGTACGCTGATAATTGCGAATTTTGGATGTTTTATCGTAAATTTTGTGCTATTTAAGTTTTGTTTCTAGAAGCTTTGTAATGAGCTGCACCGTTTAAGACACATACATTTTTTCCGCATTTTACCGAGACATATTCCGGAAAAAAGTTTAAACCGAAGGTGGATTTTTGTGGATTTTGGAAATGTAATTTTACGAATTTTTCTACGAATTTTGACGTACACAAAATTTTCATGCATGTTGTCCATAAATCTACCCCTTTTTTCTCATATATTTCCTGGACTAAACGGTAACGAACTTCAGCTTTGCTGTAGGCAAGTAGAGGATTACCACTGGTGGGAAGATTATTATCAACGTCGGGCCAGAACTGGTTTGTTTGCGAGTTCTTCCCTGGCTGGGAGGAGGTTGCAGAATTAAGTCAACTCGGAACTGACTCACTTCAGCTTTTTCTTGTATACAGGCCGGAATTAGGTCAACCAAGAATTTATTCAACTCCGGATTTGTACTTTAAACACGAAATCAAGACAACTTCGAGTTGCCCCTATTCCGGGTTATAAAGTGTACATTTTCTAAACCGAAATTTGTTCCGAAATTAAGTAAAACCAGAATTGAGTCAATTCCGAATTTTAACTGCGTAGTTTTCAGCACAAAAATCTTACCGGAATTGACTCAACCCTGGATTTCTAACAACCTCTCTTGGAAACCATAAACAGGACCGGAATTAAGTCAACCAGGAATTGAATCAATTTCGGATTTTTTGCCCTCTCGTTTCTAGCATGAAAACTGTACCGGAATTAAGTCAACCGAAGTTGACTCAATTCTGGATTCTAATTTTCCCCCAAAATGTGAAACAGAATAAAGTCAACTCGGAATTGACTCAATTCCTGATTTTTCATGTTGCTATACGTTTTGAAATTCCCGGAATTACGTCAACCGGAATAAGGTCAACTTTTGTTGACTTTATTCCGGGTACGTTTCAATACTGGCGTTTTCTCAAGACGCGGAAATATGTCAACCGGAATTAAGTCAACTCCGAATATTCTGGTATTAAAATCCGAGTTTTATGGTACGCTAATTGACGTTTACAAAAATACTCCAACCCGGAATTAAGTCAACATAAGATTTTTCGCGTTGGCTATTCATTTCAAAACCTTCTGACTCTTTCTGTGAGTTTTACAAAAGGGCCTTAATTTTGACGGAGCTGATTTTTTCCCCTTTTTTCTGACGGTAATTGACTGTTTGTACACTGCTTTCATTATTATTTTTTTATACGTAAATCAATATTTATAGGTTCACAACTCATTCTACAATAATGAAGAACAAACGTATAAAGAAATCTGTACTAAAATTTCTGAATTATACACCAAAATATATCATTAAATTGTATTTAGGCTATATGGTGGCTGTAAGAGAAGACTCGATATTGCCAATATTCCAGTTAATAAACAATACTATTAGCAGATGGGGCGTGAGGAATGATTGGACCTCGGATGTTCTAATTTTCGTTAATTGCGAGTATGAGGCCCGTATCTACAAGCGGCTAGCTGAGCTCATTTGCGCAGTTCGTACGCGCGTCAGTTGTGGCGCGAGAGGCTATGGGTTCGAATCAGGGTGTTACTCAGGTTAAATAGTTTCGATAGAAAACTATTATGCGTGACCATTTCTAAGGACTTTCTGAAGAGCTTTCAACAGCTTATTATTTAGCAGCTACTTCCCATCTTGCTTCTTACTGCATCAATATAAAGCAAAGAACACTTCGTTATCTCTATTGGCCCGATAGATATGGAGGAATAATCGAAAACACATTTCACGTATTTTCACCCACTTAATTAAAGAATTTCCAGACGCCATGGAGTCCTGTCATAGGCATTTGTATACGTAATCAATTGAATTAAAAATCACGATAGTCAATTGGGTTTCAGCGATATAGATGATTCATAAAAAAAACACATGTTTCCCCTTTTTACTACTTGGGGGTAAAATTTAAAAAAATCCTAAATCTGATTTTTGGGTATTTACGTAAGCAACATTTTGAAGTGAATACCCTCCCTCTATGCCAAAGGATTCTATAGATATCGATAGTTATTCGGAAACACATTTATGGTCTTTTCACTTCCGTAATGTTAAATTTTGAAAAATCCTGAAATTGGCTATTAGGCCTACGCATTTTTATGTGTGACCTATAAAAAAACATCACGATTATAGGCCGTCGGGTTCGAGCTCTATCGACTTTTCTTCGGAAATACACTTCACCCCCTTTTCACCCCCTTATAGGTCGAATTTCGAAAAATCTCTTCTTTGTGCTCGCCTACGACCTTAGGGGAACGCCCACAAAAATTTTCACGATTCTATGTTCAATGGTTAGGGCTGCAGTTTGATATGTCAGTCAGTATATCAGTGTTTTATTTTATATACAGGATGAGTCGGGAGGAATGGACAATATTCTAGGACGTAATACTACTACTAATCATTGTGATCAAAAAAGTTCATGTGAACATTCGGTGAATATGTGACGACTATCGATGTAGCCTCGTTTGAATGAAAAACAATGAAAACCTGTAAATGTATCTTATTGTTTTATTTTTTTGTGTTCTCGTATCAGTGACAAGGAGATTATAATAAATTATGAATCACACACCAGTCTCTTTGTATTTCAATTTATGTCAAGTCGGCAACGGGTTACCATGGAAACATAGTAGTAAGAGATTTATTGATTATTTTGTGGACTGTAAACTTGTACGCTATTATTTTAATGGTTGTGTCTTTGTTTTTACATTTGTTTTGTGACACCGACAGTGTGAACGGACAGTGTGAACCGGACAGTTGAAGATGCCACTTATCTACACAAATGCAAAGTATGTAGACACGCTGCTTGTTTATGGCTTCTGTAATTGGAGTTCCATTGCAGTCGTACAAAAGTACCGCCACCATTTTCCCATGCGAAGAATTCCTTCCTAATGCTCACGTGAGTTCGAAAAATACACGACAAAGTAAAAATATCGTTATTATGCAATTTGTTTGCTTTATTTTAATCTCCTTGCCACTGAAACGAGAACACAAAAAAAATTAAACAATAAGATACATATACATGTTTCAGTGTTTTTCATTCAAACGATGCTATCTCGATAAACGTCACATACTGACTCCCATGTTCACATGAAATTTTTTGATCACAATGACCAGTACTATCACGTCCTGGAATATTGCCCTTTCCTTCCGACTCACCCTGTTTAGAGATTAATATTCACATCGTTTGAATTGCGTGATGTGTGGGTCGCGGACAGTGGCTATTTTATCATATTAAGTAAGAGTTCTATAGTTCTGATTGGAAGTATTTCGTGAGATTGGACCACTTTATTCCAGCTCCCACAACCTATAACTTCGACTATCTTCACGAATCGCACACTTTTCAGTGACCAAAACACTCGCAAATCGTCTTGATACAATCTCTATATATACAGGATGTTTCTTAATTAGGGGGATAAACTCCGCTGCGTGTTCCTCACGAAAAACTATGACGAAAACATATTTTGCACTTTTCACCTAAACGCAATATTAAGGGAGTAATAGGCCTCTGAACATCGAGTTTTAATACAGTATTTTCCCAAAATATCGGAAACTAATTGACATAAAACTACAATATTTTCAGCATTGCTTTATGCTATTGGGATCTGCAAACCAACAGCGAATGTTGGTTGATACCTTCCGCCCTTAAGAAAATAGCAGGGGTGGCTACCCTCTAAATGCATATAACTTTTTTACCGCCCGGATTTTCGAACATCTGATGGTGGTTTATTGAGAAATGTTACCTGTCTAACAAAAAAGGTTCTCTTGTTGCAATAGTCTAGGACTCATTGTTTTCATTCAAATCACAAATGGCGCTACAGCGATAGAGTTCCCGAAACAATGGTATCGTGTGTTAGAAACATGTAGGTAACTTTGAATATGCACCATCGACAATTCAAGGAACACAACAAAATAAACACATGAACGCACTATTGCCTATGCTGTATGCTGTGTATCTTAGGTGCAAAACAAAGGACTTACGAGCATTCTTAAATGACGATATGCAATAAAAAGTTAGGTTTGGATGGAAACCCATTAGTTACAACGAATTAAAATTGCTGAAGGTATCATACATAGTCTGTGTTTATCTTTTCTATATTTATATAAATAATAAAAATAATTGCACATTTCATTTTTGCACCTTTCACTACTTACCTGCGAAACTCTAAAAATTAAACATTTTTCGGGGTGATCAAAATCCAAGTTACTTCAGCTTATTTCACCACTTGTCTAACAAAAGGGGGCCCATAACTAAAACAACTGCACAACTAATCCAAATATATATCTAGTTATTAGTAAATAAGCAATGGAACTTACAAATATATGAGAACTTAATATTGTGATTGTGTTAACTGTTAACGTATCCATAAAGTACACCTACAGAAATAACTAACCAATATGTATTTAAGCTTATTGAACCTACAGTAATTTTCTTATGCAATGAACATGTAATTAAGCTTGTACAGTTTAATGATATAAATACTTATAAAAACTGAAACAATTTAACTAAAAATACCAAATCTCTTATAGGCCTAACATACGTATAGGAATAGCACAGAATAAAAAAAACATACTTGAAAAATGTCATTATAATAGTCTACTTGTAGAATATATACCCAAATGAAGTAGATACTTATATTTCTTGTAAATATATGTCTATAAAATATTTTAACGAAAAAATAAACTGTTATTATCAGACACAGCTTCTATGACATACTTTAAATAGAAGACTACATCATAACCTGGGAGTTGGTTGTGTTAAGCATTCACCATATAAGTAATATTCATATATCCTCTAGAACTTTTGACTAGTGTATAATACTGTAGTTAAATAAAATATGTATATTTCATATTGTATTGTTTCATTGTATTTATATTTTGTTTGATTTTTCTAACAATCTGAAGTACATAGGTAAATATAAATTAATAATACAGCATTTTTAATATTATTTTAATAACCTCGATTCATGTTACGCAGTGATTATGACTAATGCACAAGCGAAAAAATAAAATTAAGACGGCCTTACTACATAACCACAAATATGAACACATGAAGGTTTATAATAAGGGTTTGTAATTAATGTATCCCTATTTTAATCATGCTTGATATCCAAAATCGTTTAGATTGCTCTCGAGATGCACACGAAAGTAAACATAGCCACGTAAATTGATATATTGGTTTACATATGAATTTATGTTGATAAATATACTGAAATAAACGTATATCTTTATTTAATATATATACATGGTAAATGTGCAGCTACTTACATGTAAATTATCCTCACAGTTTTGAAACTAAGCCAACTAAACTTCAGTATAACCGAACAGTCACATGAGGTAAACAGCTCCGAAAACCTGATAACTAAAATAGAAAACTAGTTCGCTAAGAATCACGCCATGGGGCTTTTAAGCTGATTTCTTCTGTAAGGTATCGTGCTAACACAAATTCTAGCAAAAACCGATAAATTTTCATATAAGCACACGATTCCACACTTTATTATTTTTATTTAGCGTTCAGAAAAACTAATGAAACACAACACCACGCTTTGCACAACACGGTGGCTGAGTCGGCCTTGTGCTCCTTGGCCAGGCCGACGATTACACTGCAGCCAACGTACAGTGCTCATCAGCCGCCACTACGTCACCTCTAAAATAATGTTAAATATGCCAAATGTTACTAGGGCCCTATATATTTTATTTTATTTCCTAAAAATAAACACATTATATACTCATTTCATTAAACGATTTTTAATATTTTAGCCGCTGTTCATAAAGTACAGAAGAAATATTTACACAACGTCAATACCAACCAAACCGTCCTCAAACTACCGTATCACAGACGTGTTTTACTCACTGTTAAATTAAATATTTCCAACTATTTTTACACTAGCGTATGCCTAATAATAAAAAGTAAATGTGTATATTTCTCTTATAATATTCCATTTTTTATTTGCTTACATTGCTGCACGGTAAAAATGAAAAAAATCCTAATGTGTTTAAACAGTTCCTTTCTAAAAGTATAAATTGACCGTGCGACGCCTATAGAGGATGTTGTCGCTATATTAAACGTGCCCAGGCTGCATTACATTTATAATGCACTCTCATTAAGTTCGAAATTGGACAGATTCTAACTATCCACGGCTTATAGAATTATGGTCCGGTGTTATGCTGCCTTTACAGACTATTCACTGGTTATGTGTACTATTATCTGCCCTGCCAGGATTCCGATACGCGGGCGCAATTACTGGCCGTTACAGTCAGGGCTCATGAGTCAAGAGGAAGTGGATTCCGATTTCCGACGACGTACGAGCTAGGTGCGACAGAAAACAAACTATGCAAACACGGCAGACTGGTGAGAGCGCTGCGTCAAGCCAGGTGTTAAGCGCTTGTTCCAGTACCACTGGGCACATTCCCAGCACGAGCATGCATCACTGTTCCACTTCTAGGAACAAGTCCAGCGTGACCTTGACGCCACGGCACTAACTGGGACTCTACACATCGATTGAAACAAAACATTTTAAATATTCACCGTAATAACATGAAACATTGGTTTTAGTTTTTAAAAACCAAACTACACTGTATCGTAAATGGCTCAGCATTCATGCTCTTGTATAAACGAACACAAAATTTGCGCGTCACGACACGTTGATGTCGTGCAAACTGCACTTGCACAAGCAAATTGCAATTTCGCCGGCATTACAGGACTATTACTAGTTTATCTACTAATAAAGTCAGTCAATGAGGATACAGCGACGCTCTTGGTACATAGCATCACAAACGTAATATGTGAGGCACAGAAAATGATGCTTACGAGAGAAACATTGGACGAGGAAATAGGCAATGCATCTAAAAATAAATCACAGGGAATTGATGGCATTCCGTATGAATTCAACAGACATTATTTGTCGATGATCTGCTCAGAATTTTGTAACATGTTACGAACTGTCGCTAACACAAACGTACTTTGCCATTCCCAAACTGAAGGTATTATCGTGCTCAACCCTTAAAAATTTAACTCACTCTACATCAATGGCTATAGGTGTGTAACTTTGTTCTGAACGGTCTACTTATTATTGAGTGTGTCTTCGCTACTAGGGTGAAGTTCAGTCATTCTGAAGTGTTTGGACGAAAACAATGTTGTGCAGTACCAAAAACCTCCATTATACAGGTATTCAGCTACTCGCTAAATCATAAACGGGACAAATGACTGTATTAAACATTAGTCTCGACGAAGCGTTCGAAGGAGTGAATTGCGGTTTTCTAGACTGTCTTATGATGCACATGGGCTTTCCGTACCAAACAATCACAGTTTTCCGACACTGAGAAACAATGTGCCATTGCTAATTTCTGTTAATGGCAAGTTAGGTGAACTACTTACTGTAAAGTCTTCTGTACGAAAAGAATGGACATTACCCTTGTATATTTTCGTAATCTGCATTGAACCTCTACTTCGAACAATGCACACGAATATGAGTGGTATTTGTGCCAGAAATCAAACAAATATTTGCATAGGATAAGCGAACGACGGTACGTGCGTAGTCAGGAATCAACCAGAAATAGCGCTGATTAAGGAAACGTTGAAATATTACAAAAGTGCTACCACGACCCATTTTAATCCAGCGAAAACGAAATTACTCGTTCTGACGTCTGTCCCTGACACACTACGACACATTTCCCCGTACGTCAGAACCGATTAACTTCGCTTGGACACACATTCAAGGGAAATTCTGAACAAATTGTCAAATGTATTTGGGACAAAGCAGTGAGCAAGATATTCGTTAGCCTTACACTGTAAAAAAATTTTGTACTTTTACAAAGAAAAGCCTTGGAAACCCAGTTGCCAAAGAAATTACTTGTAAAACTACAATGGTTATCCTTGTAATAAAATACAAAGTATATGTTTGTAAAATTACAGGGACTAGCCTTGTAGGTGTACTTTCAATAAGGAAAAAAGTATATTTAAATGTTCATTGTACTTCATAAATAACACTGAACTTATTTAACAAATTTGAATACAGGACGTACACAAGAGACTATTTTGAAACAATAAAAAAAGCCTCCGTGGATTAAAAGTTTCAAACCACTAACCCTACGCTTAGAATCTACACATCTTAACCCTTTTTTTACATTGTTTTACAAAATGATTGGTGTAGTGGCGATGCGGAAGCTTCCGCATCAACGCTGCACCAAACATCCACCCCCCCCCCCCCGGTTAATGTGACGTAATTTGAGTGACCCCAGTACTTTTTCGTGAGGCAATTTGCATAGTGAAAATTTTTGAGACCCAAATGGACAAACACAAATTTACACCCAGCCAGACCTGGGAATCTAACCCAGAACCCCTCCCTAGACCACTGTAACTTACACATCGCTCGGTCTTTAGTTATTTGTATACATTCAATGTTAAGTTCGGTAATAATTCTTCCTTTTAAAGTACGCCATTAATATAAATAATCACTATATTCCAAAAAAATACTTTTCAGAGGTTGTGATCTTTGCATAAGTAATTTCCGGCGAACTTACGATTTTTGTAGGCTACACATTTTTTCTAACATTTTATTGCAAACAAAATCCTTTTAACGTTATAAACTAATAATTTTACAAGGAATATTATCAACATTTACAAAAGTTTGTACACCTACGAAGATGTGCCTTGTCATATTTTACAAAATAATTTACATTGCAGGAACTGTCCGTGTAGGTACAAGGAATTCCTTTGTAGTATTACAAAGTTTACCTTTGTAACTTCATAAACTAATGATTTTACAAAGATATTATTTGTACTTTTACAAGGACTTGTAAAAGTGCAAAGAATATCCTTGAAAATTTAACAAAAATTTTTTTAGAGTGCATAATTGCTCGTCTTTGCAATGTAAATATCATACGTTATGAACAATCACTTATAAGCTTAAGTGTTGTACAGAGCACTATTATTATTTCCCATGCCGAAGGTGAGTGAGTTAGATATACATCGGTACACTGGATGGTTTTTGAGGAGTAGAATTATTTTCAGTGTCAGCATATTAGCACTACATGCCAACAACCAAAGGTGGTTTGGTTATTTCTGATCATCAACTAATAACCAGAGCATTGTCTGACGAAAGTCTTATTCAACGGTTTTTGACGGACAACCTTAGCAGCGCGGCACTTCGTCACGTTCTATGGACAAACGTGACTGAGCTTACACAATCTTAACTTAAACCTTGCGGGCGCTACGATAAACGGTCAGTGAATTACCAGATGGGATCTGTGCTACCACGCGCCTCTTATATCGTCACCATCAACCGACGTTACAGGATGTACCACAGGTGCAACTGAAATTAGCCCCTTTGCATTTGAATTTCAATTGGTCAAACAGTGCGGATGTTGCAAACTCGACGAACATCTGCACGTCACCATTCGTATTCGGGCATGATTTGACAACGAGACATCATTACAACGTTTTTTCTTTTCTTAAACTATGGCTGGTGTTACCTTTGCTCCCAGTGTGATACAGAACATTATTGGGCCACCAACTTTTCACACTCCGGAAATATTGCAGACGTCATTTTGTCAGAATCCTCGACGTCCCTGTTCAAAATGTGTCTACGGAATCACTCTGTTACTTCGACCTTAAGGTGGCCGTCTGGCTAAACTTATTTTGCGTGTTTGAGAAGCGCGCGGAGCAGTAAGGACGAGACAGCAGGCGCATCAATTCCCTCTGTAACCTCTAGATGCAGGTCACTGAACTTGCGTGCTGTCTTCTCGCCGACAACTCGTCTGTATGAGACATTCACTGGTGAACCAATCAATATTTGACAGCTAGTAAACATGCGCTAGTGAGTAGCGGTTAAATTGACATGGGCATACTCTCGTGTAACGTTCTTTGAACGCTCCTAACGTACAACACTTGTGTGCGATGAGCAGTTCTCGAATACTCTGGTAGCAGTCGAAGCTCTGCACGCCATTCGCGCAGCGGCTTGGGCAGATGCCCATCTTAATAGTGCGTTGCAGATAAATAAACGCTAAACATCAAATGGTTTGTACGCTTTTTATGAAGCCAATGTGGATAAAATACTCAATGACAATCCTAGATAATGGTATTTGCCAACTTTATGGGTAAATTTTTATCCAGAATTACTAATTCGTTACGCGTGATCTCTTGCGCCGCAGTTAAATGCACGAGGTTCCGGCGTCAGAGATATAGTGCCTCAGAAGTTAGTAACACTGGAAACAATTTTGTTTAAAACGTTGGCTAAAACTATTGTCGAGGATTGCTATTGTTTAATTTTCCCAAATTGGCTTCGAGAAACATACAGCTATAAATTAGTGATTTCAGCGTTGAATTATGTACCACGCCCTCTTAAGACATGATTCCTAAGACGCGACTCACGCGACGCTAGCCGCGCGTCGCTAGCTTTTACGCATGCGCAGTACAAAATTCTTTAGTCGCACGCGGCTGTCGTGCACGACTCTATCCGACAGCTTTTAGAGGACCAGTCCATTCGCGGGTGGGTGTATCCATTGCAATCATAAGCAGGGAAAGGAATATTTCGCAAGTTCAGTAACCAGCATGTTAGAATTCACTCTCCTGTAAATATACTCAAGCCGCGGAAATGAACAATTAGACGGGGCTTTGTATATATTGGTCAGTATTTTCTAACATGTAGGTCAAGGAACTCACGGAGTTTTCTTTCCCCTAATCATAAGTCAACAACGTAATTTTTAGAGCAGAATATTTTGTGTTTGTGGAACCAGTTTCCCAACACATATGTTTGTACGATTAAGAAGGTTTAAGTGGGAAAAAAATCATAATTTAATATTTGTATGCAAATTTGTTAATTGTGTAGATATTATTTGGGAGTACACTTTCTTCTTACAAATATTACTCGGCCAGTTTTCCCATAATAGTATTTCAAAGTTAAAATTTGCACTTTTTTTCGTTCTTATAATCCTAAAAATAAACGTAACGAAATAAGAAATGTCACACATAATCTGCATCTCGCGAGGTACTGTTTGACGTATGAAAATTTCTTTACAAATTATTTTTGTATTTAAAAATAGCTAAAAATAAAAAAACTCTAAATTTCAGCATTTTTATAACAACAGAATTGGTTTGTAATGTATTTTATATGGGTCAAGCAGTAGCTTGTGTCATGTAGTATTAATGTGAATTTTTTTTCATTTTATTACGTTCTTTGGTTTATGCCGTTTATGAGAGCGAAGTACAAGCAAAATTTTGATATGAAATGCTGTCATGGAAAAACTGGCTAAGCTAAATGTTTATTGTGAAAGGAAATTTTACTCGCAAGTATCGTCTACAAAACTTACATAGTTTCATCCAAATATAAAATGAAGATTTTGCCCCCATCTGAACGCCCATAAAGTACACCCATTATAATATTCGTAATATACAGGACACTGTGTGGGCTAAAATAGTAAAACTATATACTTAAATATGCTATATATTAAGGCATTGTGCTGTTCGAGGCTAAACTTCAGAATGGCAACCTTTACATAAAACAAATATCAACTCATAGATAAATATGGACTGATTCACGACACTTCTTCTTGAGTTTTGTTTGTACACATACTAAGAAAGAAACTCTATTTCCTGGCACGTATCAGGAAATTTAACACCACTCAATGCTTTGGACAAATAAATGTGCTAGTATTTGGTTTGCAGAGACAATTAGATTGGTAACTTGATAACATTTTCTGTTACACTTTCTCTTACAAAATTAAATTTCAAGTCATTCCAGACATCACAGAATCTTATACCTTGCATATTGCCCTTTGGTCATCTCAGTCTACAATGCATAGTGTACCGATAAACTTAGTCTGCCCTAGTTCACTCACGAGATTTTTTAGCCATGCTACTTATTTAGTAACTTCTGTCATAAAGAATATTCTGCCTTGACAATGAATTGTGCAACAACTCTTTACTTCTTGGAATGCCAAGACACTGTTCTTCCTGCTAATATAATAACTTATTCCACGCAAGATTTTCGATCAGTCCAATAATTTGCAAAGTTAGGTGCATAAAACAGTTCTATCTAATTTCCAGTTTCACAACAACACAGTTTCAGATTTCTAGTTTTTTTTATAAATATCGATATACAAATCACGCCAATAATTCTTCCTAGTCACACTGCATCTACGACTGAGCTTATTTACAGCACATGCTATATCTGGTCTTGTAATTCCTTGAATATGCATCAATGAACAAATTGCTTGCAGGTAGTTATTTTTACCAAACTGTACAACTTCTCACAGAACACTTCCATGTTGGCTATTATCTTCTAGTGCAGATAATCCCTTTGAATCACCAATTACCAAATAGTTCTAACACTTCGCTTATGTAATGTATGATCCAATGGGGCAGCAGCACAATTAGTCTTTAGCACCCTGACAAAGAAACTATAAGGCATAGGAAATCTTGGCATTTTCGGTCGTCTTTCATTATGTGAATGTTATAAGAATTGTATAAAATTGTTACTTCGTGTCTTGATTTATACACGTCATGTGCGTCACAATTATTGTTGAAGGGCATCAAAACAATAGAAGGAGTTCATCTTCTTCTTCGTCCTGCGTTGCCTGCTGAAGAATGCCATTTGCATGCATTTATTTCTGTAATACATATGAGTAATTAAATGTGCGTGTTGCGAATGTTGTCGTGGCCTAGTAATGTTTTCTGCCACGCCTTGCGAATGGGGCAATCGCAAGGGCCGCGAGGCTTTAATCGCCATGTTTGAGTCGCGCCTTAGGAGTCATACCTTTAAAGTATTCCCCACTGTCAAACGGCGGTCAGTGCTTTGGTTGCACATTAATTGAATACTCTATACTCTGCATAGGCCGGTTCCCTTCCGATTAAGATTCAGCCGTAGCCAGCGCTGGTGTGTTTCTGACTCAGTACATCGCAGCACTGTAACTCGCTTATACAAACTAAAGGTATGTATTTAGACAACTTGTAATGCGCCTACGTCACAGTCGGGCCATTCTCGGTAAGTTTGGCCGAGGGAAGGGTAGGAGGGATGTACATTGTCGCAGTGCTGTTTACATCCAGGGATACTGACCTGTCAAACATGTTTGGCGAGCGTTCTGGTAGCCACTAACCACTTTCCTACCAGAATCTCACAACCATGAGCTTACATCCAGAATAGTTTTATAGGGTCAGGTTGTGGACCAGAGTGCTTATCTACCTCCGAGACTGCGATACGGGTTCCATAACAAGACTGAGTTCTATATCCGATAGGGTCATTTCCAGAATTTCAGATGTGGAAACCTTGCGCACAATACATTTTGCCGGCAGATTTTATTCGCGGATCCCTAGTTTTGCCCACCAGTGCATTACGGCAGTGCTACATACCCAAACCATTTCATATTAATCTGTTCTGAGTTACGCACAGCTGCCGATGAAAAATTTGATTGGTTCATAGTTCTGTAATGCGACAACTTTTCGCCAGTATCTGAAAACAACGTAAGCAATGCAAGTGACCTAGCAGGTGAGCACCCACGTCTCCGAATTACCGTTTACAAACTTGCTAAGATGGAAGAAGGAAGAGCAATACTTTGTGCAATTCGGATTGCGTTCGACGCTTACGCGAACAATTTGTATTTCATATAAAGAGCTTCGAGCTTGTAGTTCGTTTAGTATAATAAAATGTTACACTATATGCAAAAAGTAGGCCTAATTTAAGATAAAATTTCAAATTAGATACGTTACATATCTACTGAAACAAGCGTGTAGTCATTTCCATTTGTTGTATGTAGGTTTGCGTTTTTAAAAGTTAGATGACGTCTATTACTAGTTCGAAAAAATAATTATGTAAGCAAAATCATATTTCCATTGACATTTATCATGAAGTTGTAACATTTTAACCATAATGAAGATTTACATTCATCAGATTAGATTTTCATCCTACATTCTTGTTTCCTTGTATAGTGAAAAACGTAGCCACAAACTAATATGTTGTGTTTTATTTCCTGTTTTTATTATAATTATGATAAAATATGTATTAAAATTAAATAAAGTAAGCGACAAAATTTTAAATCTTGTTTACAGTCTCCTTAGCTAGATTGAAGAATATAGACAAGTATATATCAACTCAGGAATGTATGGGAAGCGGAAAAGGCGTATCCCCAAGAAGACTCACAAGCCAGCGGCTTCGTTCAACATGACTGTCACACGCGAGAATACATTAGTGACTCTCCCGTGAATCTAACCCGAATTGTATAGTGATGACAGAAGTGTGCTCGAACACTGTGCCAGGGTTGTCGCCTACGGCCTTCTCTCACCCTTTCTTTCCCCCACGAACGATTGTTCCTTAAAATAAGTAAGGAATTTTTGAAGTATTTAAAACATGTTTGAAATCATATAAAAACTACCAATTTCATGTTCGATATAAAGTGAGTAGCAACTAATGAAAAAAAAATAATAACATTTGTGTGCCAATTGTTTTGCTTCCAAATGCGGCAAATTTTTTCAAACGTTTAAGGAAATATGGAAAATTTTCGCAGTGCAAAATATAACTAAGTGTATACGTATGTTCTAAATATTCAAACTTATAACGTAAAACAATTAACCATTCTTAACAAATTTAGAAGATACATTAAGTGAAGTGCTGACAATATTTCGAAAGGTATTTGTCGCGATTACGTAACTTATTAATTATTTTCTGAACTATTTGTTTTAGTTAGGGGCCACGTGGTCGAGGTGTCAAACCTCTTGCCTCTCACCTAGGCGATCCCAGTAGGTTTTCTCGGGGAATACCCTCTCTCATTCCGTCGCTGCTCCACACTCATCTCACCCTCACCTCATCCATTCATCGGGCCGGGCGGGCGCTAACGTGTCTCACTAGTCGAGCTGCCAGCTAAACCTTCACCCCGGCTTCTCTCACACACAATGTGACCCTGCGCCAAGGCGGGCACACCTGGTAGATTTTCAAGCATGTTCTTTGAGTGTTCATTTAATGAAGGCAAAGCAGGCTAAAATCTCTATTTGAAGTTTTTTTTTACTCTGAGTCAAACACGTTCGCAAAGGCTTTAACGAGAGCATGAAAGCTGAAAATAACAGTAGGTTAGTTTGGTTTAATGTTTTTCTTGCTAACACTACACTTAAACGCATTATCGCCAGTTAAAATTCTAATTTTGTGAGTACAACACAACAGGTAGGTAGCGTTTATTTTTTAAATAAATTTTGGCGGGTTCAGTTGTGATGCATTCTCAACTTTGAGCAAACATACATCTGCTGAAGTGATATTTTAAACTTGTAAACAGAAAAATATATGGCTTTCATAACCATATGAAAAAAGATATGAAAACAAATGTTTCGTTTTAGTGGTAAAAAAATGTGTAACACACATATAACACAACAGTGTTGGTAGGTCTATCTAACTGGCGTGAACTGCGACAGCTATTTCTATGAGGGTTTTAATCATTAGTCCTTCCGTACAAATATCGTGAAATGAACATGTTAAAATGGGCAAGTTGGATACTCTCTTAGAAGCGAACACACAGTGCATTTACAACGAACAGGACATACATCAACTATAATAAGAACAAAGTCAGCTATAAGTGACTGAATGAATTAAAGTTCTGAAAAAATAAATGTATCCAGGTAAGTGAGCGACACAGGTGAGAGCAAAGCCTGTCGCAGTGTCCATGAACTCCTGTCTCATCAATTTGAGCTTTACTGCGTTAATCCCAAAAACATTTTCGCTACTATCTGAATTACTAGGTCATGCTGTATATTTGTTTGTACAATTAAAAAAGAACGCGTAGTGAGAAAGAGAAAAAGGTTTTCCCTTATGAATTGGAGAACAGTGTGCTAAAATAATACCAGTAAGTGTAAAAAAACAACTAATTAATATTGCCATTTAGTATGGATTGAATGGATCCCAAGTCACAACCTACGGTGGTCATCAACCATCTGTGGTCTCGTGGTTAAGGTCGTTGATGCTAACTCAAAGGTCGTGGGTTCGCAAACCTCACAGGTTGAGAAATTTACGTTTGATTATTGTAAGTCACAAAGCTAGTTTGTAAGTAGAAAATCACTTCAGAAAATAAACAATAGGGCCTATTCCACATAAGTCAAATTACGGTTCCAGATATAATCGCAAATATTGCATCAGCTTGCCACAGACACGAGATTAAAATGCTGTATTTTCAACCTACATATTTTTTCCTTTTAAGCTTACGTGTTATTTAACACAACATTGTGTTGAAATGCATGTTCCGTGGCATTGTTATTATGCATGCATTTTCTTGCATTTTACTATTATAATATAAAATGCACGGACGTAAGTTTGGTAAAATTTCACGAACATGTGCGGAGATTGTGTTGCCACTTACTTTCGTGTAAAATTACTAATTTTTTACAGCGAGAGAATGTGTGTGTGTATCTGTGCTAGACCCTTTAATAGTGAGAAGCAAGCCACATAATTGTGGTTCTTAAAGTCACGTTGACAGCAAAGCTGTTAGATAAAGACTGAACCAGTGGCAATTATGTTCAAAAAATGTAAGAAAAGTGGCCAAGAGTTCAATTTAGAAACCCTCTCGGCATTCGATTACAGTAACATGGGAAACACAGAGAAAACTGAAATCAGAACAGCCAAACAGTAATTCGAACCCTGGTCCTGCAATTGGCACGATTGCCACATGTGAAAATCCTGGGACCGATCCCATGTGCTAGAACAGTTAAAGCAGTTGGTATGGTTGAAAATACAATATTCCTAACTATAATTTGTTAAATACAGTCAACAACGTGGACAGAAGCTGTATAGTTTGGAATATAGTAATAAAATGTGTTAACTCCTTTAAAATAAACACGAGGAATATCGTGTCAGACAGGAATACGTATTATGTTGTGACGTTTATATACATAAATATGAATGCATTTTCACACTTCTAAATTACACTTGGATGAGATACATGTGGAATTAAAATGATGTCCGTAAAACATTTGTATTTATGAAATGAAAGGAAATAGTTGTATTCGTTTATTGAAACCATGGGTATAAAAACTCTCTGCTGAAAAATGGTTCTATTCAGATGTATTTTTCTAAGCGTCCTTGGAAGTATGTATTTTCATTCATCACTTTTAAGGTCCATTATACAAAGAAATGTTTACAAATATGTGCTAACAGCAACAACAAATATCAGGAGAAGAGAATAAATATCCGGGTTTGCATAGTTCTGCAACTGTCTAGGTTCATTAAGTAACTCAATGTACTATCGTTTCATCATCCAAGTGTAATTTAGAAGTGTGAAAATGCATTCATATTTATGTATATAAACGTCACAGTCATTCTATTGTTTGTGAAGGCAGTAAGAATTTTTCTGATTTTATGATACCTGACGCCTTGGAAGCAACCTACGCAGATGCTAGGTAGCACGCACACAGACTCATAAATACACGTGATATTTATCTAGTGTCAAAGCAATGAAAACCACCACGAGAATGTTATTAATGTTGGTAAATGTCAAAATATTTAGAAGACTTAAACGGGTAAATATTATCCACGTGATTGATAAATAGGTATTTATAAAACTAAACGGAAGGCCGCGGGTGCGGAGCGGTCACACCAGTCACCTACCACGAAGGCGAGCCAGGTTCGGTCCCTGGATGGGATCGGTCCCAGGATTTTCACATGTGGCAATCATGCCAAACGATGTCGCCGGTCGGCGGGCTTCCTCGGGGATCTCCCGTTTCCCCCGTCATTCCCATTCCGGCGCCACACCATTGCAGGGCCTCATTCCATGACATCCTCCGAAGTACACTGTTGCCTATGGGCATGTGTATTATGAAAGGAATAGGAGATTAGTAGCATAGTTTGGTGGAGTTTGGGACATGGGATCTGGGATAGGAGCGTAGGAGCCAAAGAAGACGTCACGGCCACCATCTTGGATGACGAAATCGGCCGCCATCTTAGATGACGTCACATTTAAAAAATTCCAAAATTAAAAAAAAATTAAAAATTATTAAATTTTATGCCCACCATCTTGTTTCCGGTATCCAAATTGTCCGTGATACATGTCGTCAATTGTTTTAAATAAATGTAAGCAACCTTCTTGAAAAGGTTTCCTCCGAGTCTTCCGAAAATATTTCTAATTCGCTTTCCTATCAACCCCCACCCATACCTCATAATGTAAAACATATTTATAGTAAAAATAAGTTAAATAATTAACGATACCGCACCTGAACGAGGTCGCTCCGCCCTTCCCCATGCTAATAACATAAACCCGACTCCTATTATACCAATCCCCGAACTATTACCATAAAATTTAACTAAACAAAGTGTAGGGGTTTTGTCAGAGTCTTCCGATTTTATTTATTTCGCATTCCTATCAACCCCACTCACGCTTCATAATGTAAAAACAATATTTCAGGAAAATTAATTTAAGTAATTAACTATACCACACCTAGGCGAGCTCCTCCACCCTCTCTCATGCTAATAACTTAAACCCGACTCCTATCCTAGCTATTTCTGTACCAGTTTCAATTAATTCAATCAAATAAACTATAGTGGTTTTCTAAAAGTCTTCCGAAATTTTTACGATAACTATTTTTTTTAAACACAAACTGGAGTCGTCATGGTAACATATTGTCATAACAGATTTTAACTACGTACTCAGAATTTCTCGAGACAAACATTGCATGATTGTAGCTAATTAGTAATGTAACGGAATTTCTATATCACTGACAAATTAGATAAAGTTTTATAGAGTTTGTCTCGAAAAATCACACTACACAGTAAAATAAATTTGTAACAGTTACGGAACATATAATCTATAAAAGAACTGTGCAATGGGAGTGCATGATTGGATTTAGTTGCTTGGACATATTCCATTACGAAATAATTTACCGTCAAAGAAAACTAAAAATAATAGAAAAACATAAATAAGCAGATAATGCTTAGTCAACGCGACACATGCACAACATAAAATTCCCAAAAATGGAATCGGGTCAAATAAAACATGGAACAAACAGATAATATAATGAAAATAATATAATTTTTTCGATTTTCCATCCCTATCACCTCCCACTTACAGCTCATAACAAAAAAAAAAACATCTCTTTAGTAAAAGTAATTTGCGTAATTAACTTTAACACACCTGAAAAAGGTCCCCCCTTTTCACCAGCTAATAACTTCAATATCTTCCTCTCTCACAGACCTCCGAACGCATGTCTATATCTAGAAATGTGCCGAAATGCACATATACAGTCCAACCTGCTCGTCCACTTTCTGTCTTACTCACACCACTCTAAGAGCGTCACTGTCATCGACACTGCGTAGTCTCCTCGATCTGCTGGTCCTACCTCGTCCCTCGCTGTCAAGTCAGTGAATTTATATTGTCGTTAGTTGTAAATGCACTTAATATATTTTCACGAGGCCCTTTAACCGGAAGGTTAACATGCTCAAAGTTTTGAATTTTGTCGATCGCCATTTATATTTCTACAGAGATTTGCTAACCAGATGTATTGATCTGCGACGTTGCCCTCATGCAGCTACGATCAATTCGCAATTAAGTAAGGATGTTAACTTGATGAAGATGTATCTTTGATGACCATCCAATAGCATAGCTATTAGCTCGTCGTCTTGTATTTCAAGCGTCTCGTCTAACCATTGTAATAAATCCAGTGCAGCAACATTTTTGGGACACTTCACTCGCGGGAGTTGTATGCGTTCTTCTACGATATTGCTCGTTCATACCAAGATGGATTAACGGAGATGGGGTTATATTGACATAAAAGTTATTGCTAGAAATATGGCGTTGCACTGGGAGAGAGAGAGTAAAACAATTAACCAGACCTTGAATAGTTACCTTTTTATCCGTAATTACTTCCTTTCTAAAAATTCTGATACTATCTATTTATCAGTACTCAGGAAAACCACAGTAAATAAATGCACCCAAACTTCGGTTCAGTATCATACATTGTGTAAAACATTTTGTGTGCTATTAAAACTGGGATATATAAATTCACGGATACTTAACTATAAGGTTTTGCTTGGATAAAAAGAAGTATAGGATTTAACTTTATTTCATTATTCATTTATTTTGAAATAGCATAGTTGCGATGAACAACAATATCTCAAGCCATGTCCGTCACGCTGGCACAAGACAGGAGTTATTTTTAGCGAATCTAGGCATATGTTGTGTGCGCACGTACAGAACACAGACAACTCATGTTTAAGATAACAAGGAATGGGTAGTGCGTAGTGAGACCAACAAGATAGAATGTCGCATGACGTGGTATAAATCCGAGGATGTTGAAACAGCGGTGGGCTAGAGGCCACGAAACAAGACTCGACCATTACCTACCACGCATATCCAAGTGGAGTCACTGGACTGTAGCGTCGAATACACCGTCACGGTGTATCTCCACCAAGGACACTCGCTGATAAGGGCGTGTGCCCCAAGTAGCATGTGCTATGTGACGCAGAAGCACGTGTGGTTCATCAACATTTGCCGTGTCAGTAATACTCGGTTGTTTTCATTTTACTATCATCACGAAGTATTCGCTTTTTCAAGAATAATATGCGCACTATAGAAGAGATAAACTGACCACGCAAAAAAAGTTATACAGAAACACACAGTAAAAATCTTATTTTATTTATAATAACACACTGGATAAGGTAATGCAATTTATGATCCTATGCACAAAAATATAACATTCTAGTCACTCCACTGAAATTAATTAAAAATGTTCATAAAATATTTGCCGTCATATGCCATTTTAACTTAATAGCAACTGAATCGTTCACAACTCTACCAGTCATGGAATAACTAAAAATATCAATTGACTATTTCACATAGTCCAATAAAATTTTACAATATTCGACTGAAACCAAAAGCAAACGCAAAAAATTAAAAAACAACGAACACTAGTCTCGTTAAATTCCGTATCTTAAAATGACGTGTATGACGTAATTAATACAATACTCACAAATGCTCCAGGTAAAGAAATTAGTGCGAAAAATTTTTGAAACACTACACGCCAAACCACAACAACTGACGCAATAAATAGTCTACCTCAATTAGTGGTTTGTTCAGTATTTCCTGAAACATGGAAACTAGCTAATGTAACTATGATCGTAAAAGTTAAACATCCAATAGAACTTTAAGATTTTATGCCAATCAAATCTCTACCTATGAACCCTAAATTTAGTGGAAACTTAATTTACACGCATTAGCAAACTTTTTGAACGTAAATTACTTGTATCACAACAAATAGTCTAGTTTTCGCCATCACCATAATACGAACACAACTTTTCTGAACATTACAGGCGAAACATTCTCGGCCACGTGTAGATAACATCTAACATTTCTAATAATTGTATCCTTGTCGAAAGTATTCAAATTATAATTCGCAGAAGTTTGTTGGATGAGTATACTATTATAGGTTTACCTACAAGTGCTCTCAATACTTCTCAAATCGTATAAATAGAAACAATTTAGATAATTTAGTGCTCGAAAGCTAATTGACTGTCAAAATACTTGTATAAATATATAAACTGCCGCATAATTTTCTAGCAATTCATATCGTAAAAATATTTCAGTAAATAATTTGTTTGAGGAAAGTTTTTATAGCAATGAAGTATAATAAATGTATAATCATAAATGTATTTGGAGGTTTAGGAATAAGCTGTACACATATAAGCAAATAATCCACTTTTTCAACATCGCTTTGAAATTTTAAGTTGTATTATATATACATACATGTAGGCCTAAATATATACGTTAATTGCGGAGAAGTTGTAGTCTTAGTTATTTGATTATTGAGTGGTGAATTTGTACTGAAATAAACTATCGGTAAATGTATAATTATATTCATGGGATACGCATGACGTGTGTCTATCAAAAGTAAATAAGTTGCGAGAACGCATGCTAAATGTTATTAGGTAGCAAATAATTATTCAAGTGAATAAATATGACAATTATCAAACGTAATTATATACTAGTATTTCCAGTAACATTCGCCAATTAATCGCTTGATATTCATATCGCAAATAAACCAGGAAATAAATGTAAAAAATGTTTTTTTTATACTGAATGCATAATGGTACCAAAGTGCCTTCACAATTTTGCAATGGATTCAGTGGCATTATTGACACGAGTTCTCTTAGAATTTATCATGTGAGAGGCGTAAAAGGCAGCGAATATCACATATATTCGCTGTATTACCTGTAAGTGAGGTTACAACTTTTGTAAGTAATGCCATCTAGTATGTAGGCTCTATATATAAAATGCCGTCAAAATTGACAGTGTCATTTATAGACGAAGCGCAATGTTTATGGTATCATATTCCTTTTCCTCAAAAGATGTTTTTTTTTTTTTTTTAAATTTAATTTTCTACTTTCGAACTTTTTTCGACAGTATTTATTCACAGACTGTGCGTACATCAATGAATTACTTGTTGCACCACTTAAACCGCACATGTTAATGTGAGTGAATGAAACAGTATATAATGTTATATAATGGTGCCTAGGATGCACGCGGGCTAACATTTCCCTTTCTTAAGGGTTTTCAGGTGCGATAAAATCATAATTTTATATTTGTATGAAATATTGTTAGTTTTGTAGTCATCACTTGTGAGAGTAGTTACCTCTTACAAAACAATTTTAGCTCTCATAGTTTTCTCATTGCGGTGCGTCAAAGTCAGAATTTGTGTGTTACGCTGCCATGCAAAAAGTGAAATCCAATTAACCTACTTAAAATGAAATAATTTACAGTGAACTTTCGGTCAATGAGCTATGCAATGAAACATTAAAAAACCCACAATGCAATATTTTGAATTTTTAAAATAATTTTAGAAATACCAAAATACAAAAACTAAATTTTTTGTTAAGTTTGAAAATAGTTCGCAGGATGTTTCTTGATGTTTTATTTCGTAGCCTATGACATGTTATTTCACTGTGAATTATTTCACTAGCATAAGTCAACTGGTTTTCACTATTAGCATGGCAGCAGAACATGCAAATTATGACTTTGACGCACCTTTATGAGAGAACTATACCAACTAAAATTGTTTTGAAAGAGAAAATTTCACTCACAAGTATCGTCTACAAAATGAACACTATTTCATATAAATATATAATAATAATACTATGGCACTTGAACACCCTTAAGGGCCAGTGTTACGAGGCAGCACATAGGACACGTGGAGCGGATCTCTCTCTTTCTTGCAGCTCCTGAAACCACGAACGCCTTTAGCCTCCACCCTATAATGTAAGACCGGTAACAGGCTTAGAAGTATTCACCATCCTGATGTTGCTGACTTACTTGACAGGAGCTCACCAGGATAGTTATGGAAGTTTGTTCTAGCGCCTAGAGTCAGTTTATGTGAATGATTGGTAGATATTGGTCAGCGCTCAACATCGAGGCCTTTAGCGCTGATGCGGGGTGACATGAAGTGAGAATGGAGCAGCGCCGGAATGAGAGGGCTGAGGAAACGGAGACCCCCGAGAAAACCCACCGACGAGCGGCATCGTCCGGCACGATTTCCACATGCGAAAATCAGGGGACCGACACCGCCGATAATCGGACCCGGGTCGCCTTGGTGGGAGGCAAATGGTCTGACTATCGCACACCGCGACCCCTTAGCGTCTATTAAAGAGTTGAGTGACCTGTGCGATTAGAAAACAGAACGCCTTATTTATGAGGAAGATAAACATTAGTTACTGGTCGTATAGAGCAGGAATGTTTGGTAAATATATGCGAAAACGTGATTCAGTCCTGTTATTTTATCCAAAAGCCCATCATCCCGATCAGAAGTTTTATACAATATCGTTTTGTTCGTTGAAATATTTTAAGTAAATTAATGGGTTAGTTTCAAGAACGTTATTGCAAGATACCGAGGGCGAATACTCCTCTGGCCATTGATTCACCTCTTACCGAACTGCTGGTAACTATGAATGCAGGGGTGTCTGTATTGAGGTGGGAAAGTACTCCGCTTCCCTTTCTATTGGCAAAACTTACCTACGAATAAGCTTTTTACTCGAATCTACGGCTACAGTAAATAAGCACATGTTTGGACACTAGTAGAGTTTTGATAAATGTTCCTCATATGACTGACTGACACCACTCGTATAGTGGTGTTGTTTTAACATTGCGGTATGGAAGTACAAGTAGCAGGTGCGTATCCGAGCCTGCAGGGGCGCTTCTAGCAAGTCGTTACATATTGCAACGTAAAACACCATCACTAGGGATAGAAAATTTCGCGAAAAGTTTTTTGCAGCATTTTGTTTCAGTGCCTTACGTGCGCACTTGCATCTCCGCTTTGTGGTCAGTGATTGGATGCCGTAACACCCAGCGTCTTGAGGTTAAACCCGTAAATCAAAGACGTGATGTGTCACAGTTATCCGTGTACTGATTGGCACAGTCAAATGTACAACGACTCTGCACAAAAACACTCTGTCATTAGCCATGAAGTTGAGCTGCAGGTGTGCACTGAAACCATTTGAGGCGAAAACCTTTTCACCAAAAATTCCTGTCCCTAACCATCACTATACAAAGGGCGCGGTCAATCATAAAGAGGTCAACACAATAATATTTTTAATAGGTCAGCCCTGTATTTCTAAGGCCGAAGTCCAGACAAAATGGTTGTGCCTCAATTATAGTTGAGTGGTAGTTGACCTTTTTTCTCATTCTCTCTGGTGTTTATTAGCTATTTATTATTATAACTTACTTAAGAACCCGAAAAATTTATTCTCATCAAAATCGTAAGTTTTAATTAACACATATATTTTTGCTTTCCCGTTTTGAAAAAAAAAATCTTAACTTCTATTCATATAAATATAAGGATTAAAAGAAATGAACACGTAAACTACGGAACTAAAAAAACTGGTGATATTTCTGCAGTGTCCGCTTACAAGTCTTCGTCTATCTTGTAGAAGCGATCTTTTCCGCTTCACGGTCTAGCCATTAGGAAATTCGACACTTCCTTCTCCTCTGCAGCACTCGTGTGCAACCCTGGGCAAAGCACAACTAATGACGACACAGTAAGTAAAATAAAAAGTTACAAGCATGACTAATAAGCTTTTTTTTCCTCAACATAAGCGCAAATTAACTTAAAGTAGGCTATGTACAACCATGCACATGTAATAATAAGAACCAAAATTGTATGGCACAAAGATATTTACATAATTTGTTTTCCGTGCCTTATGTGCACATATGCACTTCTGCATCATGATCAGCGATTGGACGTTTTAGTCTCACTTGTCTTGCGGTTATATTGATAAATCTTAGACGAATGGTGTTACAATTAGTTCTTCTATGTGTGATTCGGAATTAAGGGAGCACTCAAAAAAGCCCTGGTTAAGTTATATTTTCTTCCAGTTTATATCAGTTCGCTGCATGTAAACATAAACATTACCAAACTGTATTATTGTGGACATACGCCATTGCAATATTAGGTCGTCCCAGAGATCTTAGAAAGAGACTAAGAAAATCAAACAACGAAATACGAATAAAAGAGAAAATAAGCCTAGTTGGCTGTAGTCACCACATCCATAAACCAAAATGACAGAGCCGATAAGATTTGCTCCGACAAAGATTCACTGGATTCTGAGCAAGAAAACCTGGAAAAAGTACTTCTAGCAAACGGCTACCCTATAATTGCAACAAAAAAAAAACATTACAAAACCCACACATCTCGTTTATCCACAAAATTCAACTGAAAAACCTGCAGGAACCTTAGTGAAAATATAAGACGGCTAGGCAACAGGTATAACATACAGACTGCTTTCAAATCAAGGATCACATTAAAAAGCATCATTACAAAGGTGAAACCAGCCATTAAAAAACTATAAAAAAGATTGTGTCTATCAAATACCATGCGGTGTGAAAATGTATGCATATTAAAACAGGCAGACCCTTTTCCACGCGTATTTAAGAGGATAAAAACAACAGCAAAAATGCGAGGCACAAAAATCCAAAATGGCTAAACATGTGTGGGAAAGTAGACATAGAATACTTTGGGGAAATGCTATTCCATTTACACCAGAAACACACCCTATCAAAAAAAAAATAAAAGAATTAGCATTTATTGTGAATATCTGAAATGAATTTCATCAGCAAAGTATTGAATTAAGAAACATGTAGAATCTTTTAACAAAATAAATTATTTGCGAAGTGAAAAAAAATTATAAAAGCCATCAATAGGTGCGTGGCCAGTCAGAAGAGAGCTCGACTACCATTCGTCGTGCTAGGAACAGAGCTGAAGGCTATAAATACTGTCCAAATTTTTCTTGGCTAAGCTCATCAATAACCTCGTGTTCGGCACTTAGCTATGTTCCTCTCTAACACAAACCTGCATGGTAGTATATTTAGGCGTATGAGCACTTAAGCTCGGCACGCATCTACCCTCCTCCCCCCTAACTTCTCCTAGTAGTAGTTACTCTACCAGGGTGTGCACCCTTCAGGGCACACCAAAAGGAAAACAGTTGTCACTTTTACTTCACCAGAAGACGGGAGCAGATGTCAGCTCCCGAAACGTCGTGAAAGTCGGCCTTTGGAAATCTACTGTGTTTTTTTCTGTCTTCATCGTTGTGTCGTCTAGTGTGTTGTCTGTGACGTCGTCGTTGTTACCCTGTATTATGTCCATTATTGTATTCGTTCCACTATTGTCTGTGCTGTCTTAATTGTGATGTCCTGTGTTTTACATATTAGTTTGTTTTGTATTTAGACTTTAATTTTTGGTTGTTCGTCATTATTTATTCCCTTTAGTTGTTCTTGACTAATTCCTTATGGGATCTTTCATGTTCTCTTGTTTTGATTTGTGGATGTGTTGACTGCAGCTGCTTGTTTTCTCTTTTTTCGTATTTCGTTGTTCGTTTTTTTTTTTGTTAGTCTCTTCTAAGATTTCTGGGACGACAAAATATTATAATGGCGTATGTCCACAATAATACAGTTTGTCACTCATTCCCATTGCAAGAAACATTCAAATACATTATAAACATTTCCACGTGCTTATATTTACATAGTTTTGTACAGTATTTACATCTGAACTACACTACTCCGATAATTGTTATCTATAATATTTACTCATTAAATTCACTAGTGCTGAATATAAGCAATCCTCAATAGTAATCTTAGTTATAAATACTTGCAAGTTAACGTCTTATAACACTAGTTTCTGTGCATCGACACTAATTGATACGACACGTACTATTGCCGGTACGAATCTCGTAAATGCGTGCCTAGTATATTAATTTGTAATTCAAAGTCGCCACTAAAAACGCACACGACGCAAGCATTTCAATATTTCAAGTTGAATTCATAATACTGCCACTAACGACAACGCAATTAACAAAAACAGTAATGACGCATTTTATTAATGTGTGAAACAGAAAAAAATTATATTTCTAATTCCGCATGCTCAGGCTGGCGATCGTATAACATAACAGATTACAGATTACTAATGATTTCACATCATTTAGCAATTATATTAAACAACAGTTACTTCTAATAATTTTGAATGTGTTCATCAGAAACCCATATTTATTACACAACGGACAAGCACACTCAATGACTCAACACACTCCCAGTTCCAAGCGAGCGAAGTGGCGAAAACCTAACTCTGATGCCACCTGTCGGTGGAATTTTGAACTGTCTGTGGCGCGAGCGTTAGCGGAAATGTGTCGACGAGAGTTTTGAAGTTCAGCGGGTGGTTTAATCACTTTGTGCTGGAGCTAATTAAGTCATATTACACAGTTAGTAGGTATGTCAATTAGATTATAAATAAATATTTTAAAGTACATGATGTATAGAGGGGTTGTTTACATTTGGTGTTATGTCACTAATCCTGTATTCAAATAAGATAATACACGGAACTACATGAAATGATTCGCTACCAACCATACAAACGAAAATGTTACTATTTTTTTATGTTGACTAATGTGCAGTAATGTCTAGTGATTTTTTTCAAAGGTTAAATCTATAGTGCTCACTTTATTCCGGATGACCTATTATGTATGCAGTCAAATGAGAAACATTGTGAACAATGACACGCTGCTGCCAAACACAAAAAAACCAGAGCTGTCGAAGTGCATGTAGGCACAAGTCATTCAAACAAATTGGTTAAAAAAAATTTTCGCGACTAACTCTTGGCTCTAGTAAAAATTTCTTAACTATTTCGTACTCTCTTCTAGCATAGTGGATCAACATTAACAAGGTTAGTTAAACCAAAGTTATCAAAGTAAGTTGTGTAAGACATTGGTGTTTTCTGTTGTTGTTCTTTTTATTAATGTCGCAAAAGTTCAAAATAAGGGAATTAACATTACTTAATACCACATGAACCAAAGAACTGAAATTTATATTCACTTTCTTAATACTCAGTGTGTGCCGAGGCTGAACAAACTATTTAAAATGGTCCCTAGATTATTTATGTCCACTGAAAACTGTCAAAGGGCGACATTTAAAAAACTGAATACGGTTTGTACCAAATACATAAATCTGAAGTTGTTGTACTCGATGCTTCGTGTATACCGCGTTGTAAGAAATTCTGATAAATGGTTCATTTTTAAATATAATGTGAAGAAGGAATTTTCGATGGTCACCACCGTGCAGGGCCGCCCAAACTATTTTGAGTGTGGGGGAGGGGGACGAAGGAATATGTTTTTCACTTGAACTTAAAAAGGGGGGTCCGGTGGTCCTCTCCCGGGAAAATATTGAATTTATGGTGCTAAATGGCGCTATTTAAGCAGTTCTCGAATGTAAATATTGAGTAATCGTTGGGAAATATATATATTTTTTAAAGAAAAATTTTGTTAATAACGCTACAGTAAAGTGACCCTCGAAAATTAGTATTTCAAGGTATAAAATAGTGTATCAAAACGCTAAATAATCACTGGCAGAATTAAAGAACAATTAAAAACCTTAATTATACAAAATTCGCATTAAATTTCAGGAAAATTAAACAAAAAATGTAACAAATTTAAAATGCCCAAGGTGGAAATAATTTTAAGATTAAAATGTATTATGCCTACTTAATTAACATGACATGATATACAATTCCACAAAAAAAATTTCACAAATATTTTGGTTTAGGCATAAAAACTGATAAAGTTATGAAAGCATTAAAATTTGTGGAATAACTTTAAAGTAACATTAAAAACAGTAACTCTACAAAATTGTCATTTCATTTGAGGAAAATTAAACAGAAACATATGCATTAGAATATCAGTTTTGGGTAGAATTATGTACCATAATCATCACAAAAATATAATGTGCAGTCACAACAAATTTCTAACACAAAATTTTATAAAATGTTCGAAAATCGGACTATCTTCGCGATGTCCTAATCGTAAATTCTCGCAAGACTCCATCAACGTCGATTTATGCTGCGGTTTTAGAATATATGTACAACAACAACATGTGTGCAAAACTATTTTGACATAGTGCTTCGCAAATAATCCTTTATGTATCTTAAAGAACTAAATTATCTTTCAGCAGATGCAGAAGATGCAGGAACAGTCAGAAGCAGTGAAATGAGATTAACCACTTCATCCACTAACATTAATGTACTAGTAGGTTGTTCTCTGAAAGAAACTGCTTTGAATTTGCTGAAATGTCTTCCACACATGTTCCTGTTATTTTTGGTGACATCATATTAGGAATAGTGAGAAAAATTATTTATAATATTGGGATCGTGGGATGAGAAACAAAGACAAGATGTGGAGTACATACGATTGTATAAAGTTAAATAGAAGTGATGTTGCTCAATCTCAATACATTCTAATTTACTTTTTGCTTTATCTTTTCAAAACGAATTTCACAATATCAAACTTCATAATAACGATAAACTAGAGTATATGAATATAGGTAACTTATACGAGCAAAATAAATAAAATAAGGGCACCCTTTGTAGTAAGTTCTTTTTTTTTAAGAAAACATCGTTATTCCAATAATGATATTTTCTTGAACTGAAATTAACTTTATAAAAGGAAAATATTACAAGAATATTGCAAAAAAATTGTCAGTTTATTAAGGCTTCTACGTTAAAGAGTTTTATTGAATACCGATAACAGTTATTCAGATGACTCGTGTAATTAAAACATGTTTAAATGGCAAACATTTCGAAATTAGGAACACCACTAAAGCTTAAACATAAACGTCTAGTCTACTTACTAAGTACCATTTGTGTACAGAGTGTGATATACATCTCACAATTGTTTCTTTAGATAAAACCTGTGGTAAAAATACATTCAAAAAGATTACTTTTTTACAAGACGAGCATTGCTTGTTCAAAAACGTGAAACTAAAGCCACACTTATAAGTACTACAGTATTCCAGTGTACCAGTTATAATGAAATTCTACAAAATTATTCTTCATGTATTTATTGTTTTCTAAATTATTGTCCAAATACCTGAAATGCTGGGGAAATGAACTTGGACTAAAGTAAACATAAATGTCAAATCAAGTTACTAATTAGTACATGAGTTTCAAGTTTATAATAGTCAGAGAAAAGTGTTTTAAATATGTCATATTTAGTTAAATATGTAAAATAGTCGCCTGTTAAGAAAGCATTATGTGACCACTGCATAAACAACATTCACATAAATAAAGTCAGTTTACTAAATAGTGTACGGTTACCATGTTTAATGAAATTTGGAACAACGTTTCCTCAATACGTTTATTAAACTAAAAATAATAAAACGGCCACTTTAAAATAATGAATATGGCATAAACTAAATACAAAAATGTGAAGTCACCTTACTAGGTACTTGATGTGTAACGAGTTTGATGAAATTCTAAAATGCTGTTCTTTATACATAGATGCATGCAAAATTCGCGTTATTTTCTGACAGCTGACTAGACACCAAGTGACCACAGGCTCGTTCGACGTCTCCTATTGGCCGATATTGTCGTGACTTGCCGCGGAGAATGCTTACTGTAAAGACGTAACACACGTAAATTACAACATATAAATGTTCGTGGCCGACCGAATCGCAGATTAGCTATGTTCTATTATGTATAGGAAAGTGAAGTTTAGTCTGCTACCAAATGATAACGCGAATTTTGCGACTCTCTACTTATACATCTAGTGTATTAGAAAATGCTGAAAACCAAGAATGGAAGATATACACAAAAGTTAATCCATTTAATTAGTAATTTTTAACGTAGTTTGTTGAATTTCCTCAGATGTGTTATATTACGCTAAAGGAATAAAAATTACACAGTTATGAATTATGCACACGGCATGAACCAAGTATACAAAAGTCTAGTCACCTCGATAGGTACATTATTTGTACACACCCTCAGACACACAGATACACATATAAACCGAGACTCACATACAGGAATGTGTTCTCATAAGCCTACATTGTCCTACGAATATCTGGCTAAAAAATGTAATATCCTTTTAACAATGCTGTCAGCAGAAGTTGCTCAGGATTGCTTCAGTACAAAATATTTGTCTCATTTCGTGAGGAAGTAATTTAGCAGTCGGAAGTAAATTTATTGGAGATGTGTTAGTGAATTTTGGAGAAGCAACAAAATGTTTTGTTAGTTTTAGGTATGTTAATAATATGTTAATTTGCTGTGACACTTTTTAAAATTAAAAAATGCAATTTCTTAGAAATTTCTCAAAACAGTTGGATTATTTTGAGTTATTCGTTAAAGTATTTCCTAAGGGTTTCGAGTTCTTCCAAAACGAATGAAAACTCGTTACAAGACAATCCATTTTCTAATTTGTGTATCGTTACAAATCTCGGAGATTTCGGCAACGTCGTTTTATTTTAACCTCGCCCTTCCTCTCCATTAAACACTTTATATATAAGCAAGATGGCAAACTTACACTCATGAACTATTTGTCAGCTTTTGTAAAATAAAGTTTTGAACACTTACAATTTTATAAAATTGACATTTTTTTAAAATTTAAGAATGTAGAACGTTAAGTTACTACCACACAAATAGTTTTTCCTAATAAAAAGTTAAATTTCCACGAACGTCCTGCATTTGCAATTGCATTTTGGCTGTATGTAATTGATTGGTTGTCAGCTTTGAATGTCTCGTTGTTATTACTATTAATGCAGTACAAACCATTCTAAAATTATTTCAGAATAACTTAAATATTCCATATGTATTCTGCAGTTTGAGTGAACTGGATACCTTTGAAATATTGCCGGTAACTGTAAAATAAAATATTATTTCTATCGTACTTCCTAATAAATAAAAAAATAGTGTAACGATTTGCAGTTTCTTGTGTGTATGCTACAAACAGAATAAAACTCACGATTGATTGTAACATTTCTAATGCTTAAAAAGTAGATTTTCATTTGAATTCTTCAACTCATTCAATGAATTATATTGAAACCATCTTACGTGACTTCTAGCATCCGTATCATGAAATAGTCTCGCATAATTTCGACTGTAAAAAACTTTTATATTTTATTTTATAAACAAGTGAGCGGTTACAGCCGTATATTATTACAAACAGAAAATCACACTTATTCGGAAAATAACAATAGAAGTGGCGTGTTTATGTATCTAAAAAACTACTTCAGTTATAAATCTTACGTCAAACGTTTATTTTTTACTGCATTCAGAGCAATGAAATAAAACGATTTGTTAAAGTGCCTACATTTCGCATGGCTATGTAAGTTGCTGAAATAAACAAATCCCACGATTTTGGTTGAGAAAATTTTTTCTCGAAAGAAAATGAAACCTGAATTTAGGAAGCTTCTTCTTTATACCATATTGTGCGGAAATTATTTTATATTGTCCTCAGAAACATACTAAATGTAAAATTGCAACATTTTAATTACTTAGTTTTATAAAGAATTGAAACAGGTAAGATAAACATATATTTCAAAAAGGTATCCATTCACATGAAAAAAAAACTCCATCCGAGAGATTTAAGAGTATACTAACTATGATATTAACTAATTAAGTGTCGAATAGTACACGTAAGAACAGATTAACTTAATTTCTGACTGTTTGCTAATCTTAAAGACTGTGTTTTTGATAATTTTTTTATATAATTCGTGTTCAAGCTGAAATAAACCATTGCAAGTTATTATACGCCGACAGTATGCGTATGTGGTTTATGTGCTAATAGTTAAACCATGTCAAATATCGTCGTCCAGCCATTTATTGTGCTACAAACGATAGTGTTTGGAAACAATTCTGAAGCTAAATAATTTGGCAATTTGTACACACTTTCCAAACATAGATAATTGGAAGAGTGAAAACTGAAAAATTAAATCATAAAATAATATAAGAAAGTGGTGAAATAAACATAGCAAAACTCTAATACGCCCACAACTTACAAATTACTCCAACATGTAAAGGAAACCTTTACACGATAAATGTCCGGTTATCAATATCAAGTAGCTAAAAACTGACCTACAGATGCTTAAATGAAAACAGTACGGGTGTTGGTGTTCGTGTGAGAGAGGGAATATTAGTGTGATATATGTATATATATATATATATATATATATATATATATATATATATATATATATATATATATATATATATGTGTGTGTGTGTGTGTGTGTGTGTTTATTTATGTGTGTGTAAATAAAGAGAGAGAGAGAGTTTGCGAGAGAAAGTATGTTTTGACGTAGAAAAATTAAAAAAAATCTCTAAAACAATTTTATAAATTCGTAGAGCTCATATTTACTTAATATTCAATTATATATTTACATTTTACGTTTTATCTTCTTGCTCTGTAACTATGTAGTACATAGAAATGCGTAAACCTTATCTGGATAATTTTCGATTACACTGAGAGAAAGAATTGTTTCATTATACTAAATACATTTGTTTAGGTTATGTTTGCTTCAGGTAAACAATATTTTGTTGGTAAGACCAAGCTTGGAGTCCTCCAAACAAATTTATTTATTTCCCTCGACCAAATTATTCATTTAAACGCACTTTGTTTGTGCCAAACGTATATTTGTTTACTACAGGACGTCGAATAAATATTTTGTGTAAACAAACAACTTGTTACAGCTTGTCAACAAAATAATATTGTTAGTTATAAGTGATGTGCTTTGAACCAAAAAAAAATTTCGATGGACTAAATGATTTTGTTGGCGAAACTAAATCCATTTTGTTGACTTGCGGAAGATGGCAGGGTGGCATGCGTAAGCGAAAAGATGGCGAACGCTGTATACCTCAACTTTCAAAGTATAAGCTTGTGTGACAAGTAGGACGTCTAAACTGTTAATCAGCATTATTAAAATATCTTAATATTAGCTATAACAATTTCAAAGTGGTTTATTCGATCGATCACAACGGAAAATGCTATGAACTTGAAAAACACCGCAGCTGCACGTCTCGTTCCTTGTGCTGCGGTGCACGGCAATAATTTGGTAGTATTATTTGACGTCGTTTATCTTTTCGCAAACGGAAGACAAAAATGTTTGAAAATAAAGCAGTACAATCGTAATTTAATTTTAGGCCTAACTATTCCTATAGGCCTACAAATAACACTATCTTTATCAGAGAAGCACTCGTAGCTCAGTTGGGGTCCGGCCACTTGGCTCAGTGGTTAGCGCTCCTGGCTGCTAAGGCAAAGGTCCCGGGTTCGATTCCCGGCCGGGGAGGTGGCATTTACAACCACCTCCTCGGGTTCAGGACTGGGTGTTTGTGTTCGTCTGTGTGCCCAAAGACACCTTACCATTACAAACTGACAACTACACTATACACAGCTACTGGGGAAATGCATTGATTAACTTAAAGGGGGTGGTGGGGTGGACTGTTTTTATAAAAAAAAAGTTGGTTAGGTCAGGACTAGAAAGATGCAAGCGAAGGGATAGTGGATCAAATCCCAGTGTAACCATACTTTTTTTTTTAGGTCTTAAAATTTCAGAAATTTGTTAATATTATAAAATATATTTTTATAGTTCTTAAAATATTGCGTGTGCATTTAATACGTCCAACGAAATATTTTTATGACCAGCTAAATATTTGGTACTGCTAACAAAATTCAGTTATTTGCCTCAAACAAATCGCGGGAACAAAATAATTTGGTACGAGCAAACAAATATCTAATTGCCCCTATACAAACAAATGATTTGGTTGATTCAAACAAATTTTGTTTGTACCAACAAAATTTTCTTCTCAGTGTAGTTTTATTGGTTTTTATTTAACGTCTTCAATTAAACTGTGCTCTTGTGCTTTCAAACCTAGTATAAGTAAAGCTATGATATTTCTGCAGCAAGGACATTTTCAAAAGCTAGTGAGAAGCATAAATTTTTTTCCAAATTGTGTGTTCAGAGAAATACTTTCGGCATGGGACATATTTGTACAGAAAACTACAAATTCAAACTGCTAAATGCAAATATTAATTAAGGGCACACAATTTGTATTATTAGGTCGTACAGTGAAATATTATAATTTTAAGCAATCTGACTTATCTCACAAACCCGTTCAGTAATGTTCCAAGGAATTTGTAGTGTTTAAGCATATTAAGTTCGCAGTTTTCAGAATAGCATTTCGTTACGAAAACTTCTTTTGATGGTACGAATTTATCTTTCTGTGATACAAAATTGACTTAACTGAACTATAGAAATATGTCTATTTACTTTGTATATGAATCTGAATTTAGGAGTTGTAAGTATGCCTATACAACCACTTTTCTAATTCCTTTGCAGTTTATCAACGATTTGGTATGTTTCTTAATAATTTTTAAGTGTTAAGAAACCAACTTAATTTTTATGGTTCAAGAATAAGAATTTAAGATCTGGTATTAATTTGCAGCACTTGGGCAATAACCCTGGTTAGGGTAAGCAATATTATCAAAATTTATTTTTTTTAGATAATGAATTTTTTATTGTACATTAAACTGAATGCTATTTATCTAACCGTTTGACATTAAAATGCCTACTAAGACTTTAGAGAAATTATTCAGAGCCGGCTAGGATTAAGGTATTGGTGCCAATCCAGATCCAATCCATTAACCCTTACTTTAAAAAGTGTGATAATATACTCTGTTGTAACTTTCCTATCATAACCGTGAACCGCTCACTTTGATTTGTAGTTTATTCAAAACGAGACTATTATATTCCACATAGTCCGTTTTAGCGAATTCGCACGTGGGGCTAAATCCGATGTCTAAAGCCTTCTAACATAGCCCGGAAGTTGTTTTGAAAATGCAAGTTCTATATTAAAATTAAAAAATTCTACAATGTAGGAACTGAAGTGGAATGGAAGAGCGTAAAATGTGAAAGTAACATTTAATTTTCAGACAAGTATATAATAAAGACTATCTACATTATAATAATTTACATGGTGGCATATTACTATTTAAACACAGATTTTCATATTTTTTATTATTTTTTGCACATAAATTATTTTAACGTGTGTTCAAATGTGTTCCCTTAATTGACTGGGGCAGTAATTCGGCCCATGAGTGCAGGTAGGTGGTAGGATCAATAATACTGAACAATTTAATAACCATGTTTTTAACAATAAATATTACAGACAAAATGTATACATGTATCAGGTTTATACAGTAGAACCTTCACAAGTAACAGTAAACAACCATTAAATAATATACTTTTTACTAACAAATGTTTTCGAATATAAACAAACGGATTCAATTACAGTTACTGATGTAAATAAAAGATAGATCAAAAGTTATTCTGGGAACCGGCAATATCAACAAAGGAATGAAATACATGTGTAGTAAATAGCTGTACGGCAAACGGTGTCTAGTGTTCCGACGGCAATGAACGTTCCATCCACTCCAGGAGACATACCACATAATCTTTGCATTTGTAATTTCACAGGATAGTGCAGATTTGTGTATGTGCTGTTGTATTGTAGCCATCTTGTTTAGTTTATAATGTTTCCTAGAGTAAGTCAATGCCGCAACGTGATTTACCGGACAAGATGGCTTGAAAACGCCTAGGAAGGATTGAAGCTGACAGACAAAACGGAGGTAGCACGTGACATTATTTTGGCAGAAAATGTGATTTCCAGACTATGGACCCATATCCAGACAACATGAATGTTTTCGCAGAAACAAAGTACGCCGTTCATGAGCAATTACAGCTACTATAATTATACAGTCCAAAACACAATTCATTTTTATCGAAATCCTAATAATTTCGACTTTTGTAGTATTTTCCGTGAAGTATGACCTTGGGAAGGTGTATGCCACAAAAAGGTGAAATTTTTGTTTCATTGGTATTGTTCGGAGACCTAATCCACTTTGTTATTTTTGTGTAATCGTATATCAGCTGACTTCATGAGCGAGTGAAAATGAAACGTTGTGGGTGGAGCAGAAAGCTATGGAAACGACACAGTAATGCAAAAGATAAACAAATATGGCTTTTTTTTACCCTGATCGTTAAATAATCGCACTTTTTCATGGAATTTACAACAGCAAAATTTTCAGACTTAAGTAACAAGGCGGTGCTTAATTATATGCGTTTGTTTTGAAGTGTTTGGGTCAGTTACTAATAATTTGCTTGTCATGGTATGGCCATGTAAGTAAATCACGTTACGACGAACGCAACATAAGTGATTAGGGTAAATATTCGAAATAAAATATCCCAAAGCATAACTCACTAATTGCAAAGTGTTTAGTTTAAGTGTAGTGTATACAATATGCATTTTTTTTTTTTTTTTTAGAAATCTTAGCAGTCTCCTGCTGCATAAACTGCCACTCACATTATTTACGAAGTACTTGTTTACGTTTTTTACGAAACACCGAAGTTATTAGGATATATTTGTAAATCTTGCTATTCTGATGGAAATTTCGGAAAAGTGATTTGCAACCTTAGGACAGTGCAGTCTTTTGAGTCTTGATATTTAATAGGCCTATTTCTGCGCGTGGTACTGCCAATCATTACAATGTATTTTATTTTTTACGCTTTTATTAACCATCGATAGGCCTTTACTTTTAAAAGTAATAAAGCTGCCGTAAAATTTAGTTTCTTTAGCGAGTTATGAGATACTGAAAACGTAGTGAATTCACACCTATTGTATACTAATGGCCGTTTTTCAAAGGACACGTTTTATGTAACGGTACTATAAAACAGCGTTCTCTTGACAAGCATGTGTGTTTACCTTAAACACAGACTACCGCCAGTATAGTAGGTTTTTCAATCTATACGGGTAGCGATTTACTGTCCGTGTTCAAGGAATGATTCACAATTCCATATTAAGTTTACTTCCCCGTTCACTGTCAACCATACCGTCCATGCCCGCGTTGCTGAACGGACGTAGGGACTAGATCGTACTTTCAAGCGCGTGTGAAAGTATCGTAACCTCACTCTACAGGTTGGGTTCCCCACCACACAAAAAGACACCACACGATTCAGTTGGTTATGTAACAACCGACAGCGGAAGGTACTTGACCGTCGAACCGGCGCATTATGCAATCGGGAATGGCTTGGTTCTATCTCGTAGAGAAAGCCGATTGGCGAGCAGCTGGTGAGTTTTCACTTGTGTTCTTAAAACAATATTTTACTTAGAAGTTTATATTCTTGACGTATGGACCGGTTGATACCAACCAGACAAATTTTTGCACGAATTCATCTGGAGATATTACAAATCATACTAATTCTTCTACCACCTCATGAAAATCGTTTCCTTAAAGAAAACCATAAGCCTAAAATGATATACGTTGCATTGTACACCATTCAGTAAATTTGTAAATGTATCAAATCAGTACGAACCAGCAATTATCACTGAAGAATATCTTACAAATTTAATCCTTTAAGTTTACATATTGCTATTATTAGGTAATATTATTTTTAATATTATTATATGCAGTACCGTGGGTGCAATCTGCTCGAGATAAACAAACTTACAAAATATTTGTGTCAAATTTTACTTGAGCGTATACTAAGTTTATTTTGTCAATTTGAAATTTTAATGAAAATTATTAAAATTCTGTTCTTAGCAGGTACCGTTCAAGTCAACATACTTTAAGCACAATATAACTTTAATAATTAAGATGCTTCCTCAATATTCATTAATTTTTTTCGTAACACAATGTTGAATATTGTAGACGTTTCCAGTATCAGACGTAGAAGTATGCCTCAAGTGATGTTCGGCTTTATAATGTCTACGAAGCGGTAATTATTTCTTGGAAGATGTATCATGGCGCTTTATTCTGGTTTTCACGTTCGCAGCTTGCTAGCGGGATTTGTGTAATTAGGGGAAAGCGTTCCTAAAGCTTAGCTCACATCCGGTGAGCTGCTCTATGAACGTCCCAGTAGTTTGTGACGTTACTTCAAAATCGCACAAATGTCATGAGAACTTGCGTAGTTCTTGTACTCCACACATATTGAGCTCTTTCTCCTCGATAAAGATTGGCAACTAGGCTATACAAGAGGTAAAATATATATGAGTTTTATTTGCTTGTTACGCCCTTAAATTTACAGAAGTGTGCTGCTCACCGGATGATAAATTCACAAAAATATATATAATATATTTTAAGACTGATGCTACAGCAACTTTTAAAACGAAATTTACACTGACATTTTATCACTGAAATTATAAACAATACTGTGACGATACGTGTTCATTCTTTAACTTGGCCTGGTTTTCGTTATAATACAGTGGTGGTAAAGTACGCAGAGTAAGCAGGGTGATGCTGTAGTGGTTTGCCTTTCACAATACAAAGACGAAGGCCAGCACAGCACTCAGTCCTGAAACCGGTACGTGATTTTCAACACCTGGAAATTCCCCAACCGACGCAACAGAACGCGTGACGTCTTTTCTGTGGCCAGACGTCCCGAATACCACCTTCATTGTTACTGTTTAATTTACAGAAATACTTCGTAAGTGTCTCACGTTTTGTCACAGGTAACATTGATATTTTTTTTAAAATAACAAATTATTGAAACAGAAATTAGTATATATATTGACTTGTAGTACTTGTATTATACGTAATGATGTGAATTTTCCGATGGTTACGTTAACCGTTCAAAGGCATGAATTTGTTCGATACTTGTGAACACTTGTTTCCCAATAACGTTAGCGAGCGACAGTTACCTTAGCTTTCGAAGTTTTTAGAACTATGATACACACTTTAAGGATACATTCCATGAATAAACGTAGTTTTCTATTTGGCATGGTTACGCGATGATTATTAGTAATCGGTAAGCGCAAATATGAAAGCACATGACGCCGTGCGATTAGATCATATCCCAATAGCCTCTTTGGCGCAGTTGGTTAGGCTTCAGTCTACGGTACGAGAGGTCCTGGGTTTGAATTCAGACTCAGACATGGATGTCGTGTTGTCCCTTCACCTCACTTCACTCTCAGCACGTTGTTAAAGGGTCGTAAACCCCTTTCACCTCACCTCACCGAAGAACCGACTAAGGACGTATTATTATGTAATTATGAGGTTCAGGACTGGGAGCAAAGCCGTTTTTTTATCCACGTACCGCGAAAAACTGTGGGAAAACACTGTACGTTCGATGCCCCTTTTCCGCTAAAATAACTAAAATTATCAAACATTATTGTTTTTAATGCATGTATAGGCTTACGCATTAACTGTTAGTAACCACACACTATAAAGTACTAGATGGTGATTTTGTTAACGTTGTGTTATCTTCTGTAGTATTTATCTAAGGCTCACAAAATTTTTTTAATGGGTGTAATAGGATAGATAAAATTTCTTACGACTTGCACAACATACAATAACAATGAGTAACTAGTACACACATGCTAGAGTTCTGCGGTTTCCTACAACTTTATCTCTCGTATAATGAACTGTGATATACACGATCTCACGTGGTCTTCGAATAACTTACTATAAATGTTAAGGATCAAGTCACTTAGGTGTTACCTGCAAGTTAATAAGCACCAAGTTAGCTGTCAGCAATGTTCTCAGAACGTTAAGTTACTGTAGATTCAGATCGTTACTGAGCAATCAAAACGCACTCTCTTACTGTGACAACAATGAATAAATAACTAACAGAGTATTATCGTGCTATATATATTTACATTTTGATTTAATTACTATGTGTATTTTACTCTCCTCGTTACAATTAGAATTAGTGGACTCGCACAATCACTCTTTCCACTAACGATATAGAAATTATAGTTAGCAAATATGCGGATTTTTATTGGATATCTTCTAATAGTATAAAGATAAATGTTCACAGTTTAGAATAAATTCGTAAAGAAACCTTAAGCCAATACACTGAGATCCTGTAATTGTATTTGTAAATGTGCGGTGTCAAATCAACCTAAAGCTTGTATATTTCTGTTTTGCGAAATGAGTTAACATATTTTAAAATTAAGCAGTAGCAGATTTTATCCAATTTGAGAGGCCGCAAAACATGTTTTTAGTTGGCGTACAGTATTTTTAATAACTTGGAAGCATAGATAGAAGTGTGTTTTATTAGAAAGCTAAAAATATCGGGTGCAAGTTTTAGCCTTTTGGATTAACCAACTACTTGCGTGACTTGCAACAACACTGTTCGTGCTCCAAACGACGTCCATGAACTTTGACACCATTTACCTAGCATGTTTTTATAAGTTAAAATAGGCCCAAAAACTTGACAAAATACTTACGATGGGACACAGGACGCAAATCCAGTAAGCCACGCAATTTCATGATTTGAGTTAAAATTTAATAACCGAAAAGCTATTTACAAAGGAAGCGGCAAGAAATTTAAGGTTGTACTTCTTTAGTTTCGAGTTCCTGGTAATTTCTGAACGAAAATCGAAAAAATTTGCAGTTAGTTCAATAAGTGTTGAATTTTTATTTATTTGCGAAGACATTATCTTCCTATTTTATTTTCGAAATCGGTGTCGAGAAAGATGTAACATTACATACTTATTTCATGTACACAAAAGGTCAGAAATAATTTCTGAACGCAACAATTGAATAGAAATAACAGAGCATTACTAATCAAAACATAATAAGGTACATTTTGTTAAATATTAAAAAAACGGAAGTCTTAGCTTTTCTGAACCGATAATAAATAATGTAATGATAGGGTTTAAAATATCAGCGAGTCTGTCTTGCTGTACTTTATCGCCCATGTTTGTTGTACATCCTAAGCATAAATTAAACATGATTTCCTCTTAAATCTTACGTGCTTTCCTGGTTACAACTTTATACATAAGTAATTTGAATGAATTTTGCAAAATATTTAGTTATGTGATATTGTTGATCTCGTAGTTTAGTAAAATAACGCAAAAAGTTTATTGCTAAATTAACTTACTACGAAAATATGTTTATGTTGAAAGATAAAAGTGGATTGCTTGATAAAAATACCTACCTAATTAAGACTAATACCCTTCAATATACGCGCACTTTTTTTCTACTTCCAATACTGGTATTTATATCATAAAAAATGTACGTCAGCACATTAAGGACTTAAAAAATAATTTTTTAAAACATATTTTTTGACGTTTTAACCATATTATAACTCTAATAATAGTGCTTCCTTTTATTATGATGTGATTTTGAAAAAGTTGTATTAGAATAGTGTTATAGCCAAACATATCTGCGCAAGGTATAGAATATAGTATAATTTGCATACTGCGTTGCATGTGCCGCTCTACAGTTGCATTAGCGAAGCTGCGATTTTAGTAGGCCTACTCATTAAATAGCTTGCCATCCATCGAAATTTTGAAACACGTAAAGTTTGAAAATCTCGGCGTTATCTATAATCTGTATGTTTGCAACAATTTATTTTCAGCAATGTGTCATGTGTTTCCGTAAGAAAAATATAATGTAATTTATACAATTTTTAAAAATATTCCAGGATGGTGAAAATTTTTGGAGTAGGTCTATAGTTTAAAAACAGTTTGAGGGAGAGGAAGGATATTATACGACGTAAGAAATTGCATGAAGTTCACGTGAAATATTATTTGTTTGCAGTTTACATTTACTTATTTTGATGCATATACAATTGCTGTAGTTACAAACATAGACGTCCATAATGTAATATGTTAATTTTGTTAGAAATAACATTTTACGGGAAAACTTGTAGTTACGTAACATACCGTCAACGTCTGATTCTTTTCTTTACAGAACACGTAAATATCATACTGCGGAAAAAATAAATTTCAAAACTGCCTCATTAGTCTCAGTTTGATCAAAAGGAGAAGACGTGTCAATTAGGATCATCTTTTTCAGAGAGAGTTCCATTTAATTTTATGTTAATTGAAAATTTACTTTTCGTAAGAAAACATGTTCATATGTAAGAGTGCTCAACTGGATGTACCCACTAGAGGTTTCGCTGCAGCAACGAGCGCTCTCCAAGTACTACTAGAGAAAGCGGGTGATGTGTAAAGTCGTGTGCGGCTGCTGTGAATTCCTGTCTCTGTTAAGACATACGAAACCGGTCTGAGTGGTTTACGTCGTAGACGTACTTGAGCCTACGCCGGCTAGTGCTGTCCACAGCAGACAGTGGAGCAACTCTTCCCGCGAAAAGTCGCCAAGTAATACAACCGTCCTGTCTCCTTTCCTGTAGCAAAGCGTTCGTCTCGAAACCGCGAGTTGGCGCTCGTCTTCAACTCAGAAACTACGCTCCTCTTCAGAACTCTTCATCTCTCTTACCAGCGCCTGTTTTTTTACACTACCAGCTAATGTAGTGATTGTTCGTCGATTGAATTGACCTCTTGGACGTGCTCTTGCTCGTGTAGACTATAAAAGATTCTGACTCTGAACAGTGGTTCCAGCGTCTAGTCTAGTGGGGTTTACGTCTCAACAGCGAGATTGCTAGAAACGGTAGCACACAACTTCGTACAATGATAGAAACTGGGAGATGAGTCGGCCATGGTCTATGTTAAGGAACAACCTCAGAATTGCCTGGTGCGATTTCGGGAAACCACAGAAAACCGAAATTAGTATGGCCTGAACCGGGGATCGAACCCAGGTCCTCTCGACTGCGAGTCCAACGTGTTATTGTCGCGCCACTTCGCTCAGTAGCGTCCAGTCGAGAACTCCGTACTAAACGAATAACTTACAGAGACCTGATTACGTGTTTTATTGGGTTTTACGTCTCGTCGATAGCGAGGTCATGAAAGACGGTTACACACAACTTTACACAAGGACAAGAAGTGGGAAAGATGCCGGCCGTGGCCTGTGTTAAGAAGCTATCCGATCATTTGCTTGGAGCGATTTCGGGAAACGACGGCAAACTGAAATAAGAATGGTCGGATCATTGAATCAAAACCTGGTGCTCCCGTATGCTAGTCCAACGTGTTACCGTTGCATCACCTCTGTCATTATTACGTTAACTAGTTATAAAAAAATTCATTGGGTTAATTCGTTCTTGAATGATTTTTGTGTTTCACAATGTGGCATTGCGTATCAGTAAAGTATTTTAAACAAAGATGATCCAGGTTCGATTACCATCGGAGTTAGACCCCGTTTTTCAATATGTTGAAAAGTGGCAGATATTGCTGTTATCAGGCGGTTTTTCTCTGTTTTTTATTCCTTCTATTCTCAACTGCAGGCTTCGGCCGACGTCTACGCACCCCCAGTCAGAAGTTTGCTCTTGGGGTGTGATGCCCTACCCACGGGTACCCTTCCTAGCCATTCATTATTAATTGTATTAACACTTTAAATTAACTTTACTACATCAAACGCAAATAGTGTTAATAATAGACTCTCTCTGTGAGAGTACTGTAAGTTTGAGTGTCAGCACACTGGTTATTTACACTGATATCATGGAACAAATTTGAGATATTGGAACTTAAATCGTAGTTGTATGTACGTTAACATAACTTGAAGTATATCCCGGTTCTCTATGAAGGCCAAAAATGACGCATTTAAAATAGGCCTATTGCATTGCTAAATGTGTTTCGAATTTCTGAGAGCAATACCTTGTGTCGTTAACAGTCTTTAAGCTAATAATTTCTCTAAAAAATTGGCGGACTTTATATCTACGGTGTATTATGTAACTGAGCTATTTCATAGCATGGTTTCATGTAAAGAAAATATGAAACAAATTAATATTGAGTGCCTCATTTAAAGTATTCTATTAATTATTTGCAAAAATTGTATGGTAAATTAGGATCTTTAGAGAAGAGATAATACACAAACGTCAAGTGTACTAGTAGGAAACACACCCGCATTACGTACGTTATAAGTCGGATATCAGTTACTAACATACGTGAACCATATTTTTGTGTAACCTATTCGTAGCTTTAGATTGTTTGTATTTTAGCAGGAAAAGAGCTGTAAATTATATTTCAATATACACTGTTGAAACCCTAAACAGATGATTTTAATTAAAATTTCACCAATGTGCACGATTACATCATTGTTGTGACGTATTCAATTTGTTATCACTTTGCAAATATTTGTAAAACAGTTTGTAACATTCTCACCGTTGTGGATCTCTGATATCAGTAAAGGCATGTACATGATTATTCCGTTGGTTTCCAGTCACGAGCAACGTATAACACAGACGCTATTTGTAAGTAATATTTATACATTTTCAATGACAAAAAGTAATACATAATTACTCACAATATGGGCAAAACCTTCTCGCAATTACAATATATTTTTGCACACACGAGCTATATTTTTGACAAACAAAGGAGAACATTAAAATTGTTTTTTAATTTTTAAAACTTTCCCTACATTCTACCATTCTAAAATAAACCATATTTGACTTCGATTTGCTCACAAGGAACACAACTTTGGACCACATTATTTTTGGTAAATCAATGTTTCAATACAAATATCGTCATAAACACTTTATAACTAATCTCATTTACTGGTTTCATAATTTTGAAAAGTTGAAGCGTGGTCTGGTCTCAAATAAATGTCCAGGTCACACAACATATAAACATCGTGTCCACGTTATCGTATCACGAAAGGTTACAATTATTTGCATTTTCTGATGAAGATTTTAAACACATTTTATTATGAACGCTGGCTGTTACCAAAAACAACAAGTGTTATTGTTAAATACATGCTATATAGAACATCAAGCTTAAAAAAGATTATGCATGAGACTTAGTTTCTACAAAAATACATATTACCATTTTCGTTAAACCATTATTATAAAGCTACGTTCATTCACTTCGTAGAATGTTATATTGCGGTGCATGAACTAACACTGTTACGATGTGCATGCGTCAAATACCGTAATATGGGGTGACTCGGGATACGCGAGTGACTTGGGTCATTGAAAATATACTTTCCTCACATATGACAGCATTGAGAAAATTAATTTACGAGAGAAATACACCAAATTATGAATGTCGACCTGAAATTAAAATAGTACCCGCTCCCCACGGTACTTGTAGTTTTGGTTTTTTCATAGCCGAAAAGTGAAAAATTTATCCATAAACTCTCTGTAATTTTAACAGCACTTTCACTTCATAAAGGCAGAAAGGAAGAACAATTTGTTTTATATAAATGTGGGTCATTGGTTCAGAAATACGTTTGTATAATCACTGCGTCCGACATTTAAAGTGAACTGATAAGGCATTAACACATGGCTCCATTTAGTCTTGTTTAAAATCTAAAATAAGGAGGTTATTAAAAATATGGATTAATGAAATTTTGCTATATTTGATTTCACTAATATTCGTTTCTATGAATATGCAGAGTTAAAGTATTTTATAAATAAAGCTCAACATAATTCACAATATCTTACGAAATAAAGAATTACTAAACAATATCATCACAAATGTTACACATTAATAATTCGATCAACTTTACTCGTGCATTGTACCCGTGCAATTTATAACTAAACTGAATATAACCTTCCATAAGCCATTAAGATACAGATTTCTTTGAAAACTGTAAGAATACTAAACTAAGATAAAAAAATCCTGTAAATGGCATCAACTAAATAAAATCCGAAGGATTATTATAGTCCAGTGAATCCCTTACAGATAGAGGCACAACGCTATGACCATGTATTCAGGACAGAACCACTTGTCAAAATGCAGGGAAAAGTGTATTTCGCTAGAAAACTACAAAATCAACAATAATTACAAATCAGTATAATATTTATATAATACATATTATACATAAAATTTCCTATAAGCAAAAAAACACGACAAATCCTACTGAAAACTCAGTGCGGAAAAATCTCATAAGTTACTCACTTCAAGTGTCTACGACAAACAGTCCAACCCACAGGACTGAACACAAGTCCCAATGCAGAAATAATATTCAAACTGCAAAAGGCGTTTAAATTTTCATTGAATCAATACCACGAATGAGTAGTACCTCGTAATTCAAGACTACAATATTTCAACACATTTGTTTGCCTGAACGTTTCTATGCTTCAGAATCCACCGTAATTAAAGGGATGGCAAAAATTAATTACATCGAGAAGCAAGAATGAAAAATTTTAAAAAAATTCATGCCGCTGTTCTTCGAGACAAAAATTGGATTGTACAATACGTGACAGCAGACACACTAAGAAAATTAACACCGTTAATACATGTTAATTAAAATAAACAATTGGATGAAAAAAAAAATACCTGGAACGTTAGAAAATACCAGAAGAAAAAATTAAGGACAGAAACTATTCATAAATAAAATAAGAAACAAGAAAGTTTAGCACGTCTCGAGAAAAGAACCAGGGAAAAACTGGACAAGGCAAGGGATGAAATGAAGAGGTTTTAGGAAGAAAAGAAAAGTAGTGACGGAAATGAATCTTGCTTGGCTCAAGTTCACACTCTCTCATAAAGCGTAATCTAAAATAATAATCATATAATTTGTTTTGCATAGCTTCAGAAATTTTTGATGGTTTTTCGGTCACTTACCGTTAACCGTAAAATAACGCCAGACAAACTTTAGTCAAAAGATCGGTGGAGTAGAATTGACATCTATGGTACATAGTATAACAAAAATTTCAATGTATATTTCTTAAATCATATATAAAACATAAAAATTTTATTACCTTAAAATTGAAACATAGTGTTTTCATTGTGTCATATTTCCTAAATAACGAAAGTTTAAGAATATGTGATAAAGTATATACCATACTAAACGCATTTTCCTTTTAAAATATTCGCAAAGTAAATTGACATTTCTTTGAAGAAAGTGATGTTGTTAGCCATTGCCTTCCACAGGGATGCAAGTGATTGGACAGACACAACACCCATTCCTGAACGTGGGGAGGTTGCATTAAATTGTTCCTTCCCGGCCAGGAACGCATGTTTCTGTACACACTCTGAATAATGTTTTTAAAAAAATACTAAATGTTTGAAAAATTTATTTATGCATTAATATAGTTAATGAAATCGTTGACCTTTTTAATTTTATTACTAATTTTGATAACACTTGTTGAATTTTTACAGTATTTTGCGTGTCTTACAGTATATGCATTCATAATTACAGCATTATTTTAAAGCATTGCCGTGTTTCACTATTTGTTACTAATAATTATAGTTGTGTGTGGACTACGAGCGTAAAAAGGGAAGTCTTATCAGAGAAATAATCGTATTTAAGGGTGGGGATATCCGTGATAGCACCACACATGCTTGTTTTCTTGCGTAGGTTACTACAGGAAGGAAAAAACGTAAATAGGTTTCACGAATTTTACTAAGGAAATCGATAATTAGGGAAAGTAGGTCCAATTACAGTTATTTGGAACAAACCCGTAAATATGTTTGTTCGAATCATAATGCAATGTTATGTATCGTTTATTACGCAAAGTTGTCGAGGCAAGCAACTGTATTGAGTGTATTGGGTATTTGTTAATCAACAACGGTTTCCATGTATCTTCACAGTGTAAGAAGCAATATAACGAGAGCTTACGTATATGCATACATATATGCAAACAAAATTTATATTTGTAATTTATTATTAACTAACTACACGTAATTACCCTCAGATAAAAACTATGACTGCTATTACTGTTTTATTTACAATATTTTCTACTCTGTTAAAATGATTATTGCATTGTACAACAAATTATTCGTTGTTATTAAAAGACAATTTAACCAGACAACCTATTTAGACTTTGAATGTAAAATATTAGTACCGATTTATTTTTATTTTTTCAATGAGAGAAATGTTTAGTTTAGATTGGCAAAATTACCTTGGCGCAACCAAACATCTATGTGACAAAATAAATATTTTTGTTGTTAAAATATTATTAATTTGTTAATTTTAATTAGCTACCAAGTTTAAATATTTTTTCAGTACAACGAAATATGTTTTTGTCTGTGCATAGTATTTTGTGAAGATCCATTAAATAAAATGTGTGGTATTACAGAGGATTGTACCCAGTACCACTCGCATTGAGAATAGCACAATAGCATTCGTGGCCAAGTCTGAGCATTCTGAATATTTCATCCGGCTAGATAAATATCTCGTAAAAAAGGTACGCAAAATACGTTAAGAAATATTAGGTATGTATTATTCGTTTTCTGAAGAAATAATTTTATCAGGAATTATTTACCTGAATTAGGCATCATTAAATACACTTGCAGACACACCTACAGTAAGTTCTTCAATGTCAAAGAATTTACCAAATATCTATGGTAAACTACAGTGCGAACAAACCCTAAGAAAGATTTGGTATGCGCAACAATATGTCCATTTTTCTGTCCTTACTAATACAATATTTGTACTTTGCGAAATAAAGTACATTTCTTGTTGGCTAAGCGAACCTGTGGGCGTTGCTTCGGTATTTTGATGTGGTAACAAAATATTTGGTCAGCTCTAGCAAATACGTTTTTTTTTCCATCTTCAAACAATGCATACGGATATTTTTTTCAGTGCACTTTCGAAAATGTTTGCGTAGTAAAAATTTTTATTATTGTATATAAATTTCGAGTGGATATCGCTCTGAGCATGAAAATGACAATCTTGAGAAAAATTTCATGGAAACAGACGTATCTTAGAAGCCAAGGTTGTATGTAACAACTGACGAAACAAGAGTCAGGGAAATCCAAAGGTGAGTATACACTGACGTCAGGTCTGGAACAACATTTGAGTTACGTAATCATTCTTGCTTTGTTGGCATGTTGACATGTAACTGTCACCTAGGTTCCGAGAGAAAACTTAAATACGATGAATCATTCAAGTAAAACGTTTTATATACATCTCTCTCAGTACAACTGAAGGCAACATATCACGATTATTTTTTAAAATAGTTATCTAAAAGTGGGAAACTAAAGAAGTATTTTGAACATACGCAATTGCAGCAAACGGCTTGTATGAGAAAACCAGAGAATACACACAACCACATAGACAAGTAAACAAACAAAAAACAAAATAACTTCGTTTGCAACTGACAAACAAAGTATATATATACAATTCCACAAGGAATTGAATCAGTAATTAAAAAGAATATGATTTGCACATTGCGTTCACATTAATTATGACAAGAAGATGAGTTTATTTTGTTTTTTTTTAGATAGATTAGTCACTATTTTTATGACAGTGTGTGTGTATGTATATAATAGAGGGTAATTATAAAGTCCGTGAAATATTTCATTAAATCAGTACAGCGAAATGGCTGAGAATAACGTAACAAATTATATACTACGTGAAAGAAAATCTTTGAAAGTTTTTTTACAGTAGTTACAAACGTTCTATGTGTCCACCTTTCGTCACACAGCACACATCTAATCGATAGTCCAATTCTGCCCATACCCGACCCAGCATATCAGGAGTGATGGTAAGAGCAGCTGCTACGATGCAATGTCGCAAGTCTTCAAAGGTTCTGTGATAGAGGTGGAACATAAACACTATCCTTGATGTATTACCACAAGAAAAAATCGCAAGGCGTCAGGTCCGGCGATCGTGGTGGCCACGGGAGGAGAACTTGGTCAGCGGCCGCCCCACGGCCTATCCAGCGATGTGGCAGCGTCTCATTCAGATAATCTCCTACCAAATTGTGGTAATAAGGCGGAGCGTTTTCGGGCTAACTTAAATTTTTTTTT